>RXON01004359.1:7500-42086 GCA_009667805.1 Leptobrachium leishanense | reverse complement strand
CACCGGGTGATGGGCCCTTAGGTTTTTTGTGTTTTTACATTCAGGGTTATTCAAAGAGATCCAAGTGGCTGGAGAACGGTAACCGAACGCTGAAAATCTGGGTACAGTTACCTTTCTTGGCCATTCAGAGAGCAGGCAGTTCGCCAAATCCTGGCGAATTGCCTGCACATACGGTGCCTGTTCGGTCCCTGTTCGAGGGCAGTGAAATCCCCATAGAGAAGCAAATGCTTCGGCTATTCAGAGAACACAAACCAGCAGTGAAAGGTTCCCCTAATGCCTGCCATTCGGTGGTTTAATTCGGCAGGTTTATTCAGGCGAATCCCATAGGTTTCAATGTTAAAAATATTCCCGTTTTAATTCAATATCTAATAAACCGTTTATTATAAAATTCTGCAGCAAAAAGTCTCTTTATTTATAGATTTTTTACAGATATTTTAAGCATTTTTTTTTTATTATCATTCATTGGATTTTATATGTAAATTTCAGACATTTTCACTCAGTAGTTTCTTTGCAAACAGCGTTTCACTTTTCACACATTCAAGCAAACTGTTTTCCTAATTTATTCACTCCATTCGTCTGCAGTGTCGGCTTTTTCCGGCGGCTTCGCTGCGTGTGATCGGCTCCTGCTCGGGTTTTTCTGGCGTTTTCGGCGGGTTAATCCAGATGTTTTTGCGGGTTTTCGGCGTGCATTCGCCGGGTTTTGCGGTGACCTTTCCCTGCAATTCGGGGACCCTGTGGTGTTTGCTGAATACACCGCAGGGTCACCGAAATGGGATCGGCAAAAGGAACCGAATTGAAGAGAACGAAAAGTCAAACCTGCAATGACTTTTTGATTAACCCTGTATGTGTTTGACACAAAACGACACTGTACCTGCACAGCCCCCCCCCCCATAGTGCCATAACACAATATACACACGTCCAGTTACAAAAAAATCCATTTTATTCCAAAATCATAAATATTCACAAATAGAATAAACGGCATCTCCAAAAAAACAATAATAAAATTATAGAATCAACACCCGAAAACAAACAAAAAGTGTAAAATCAAATCAATAAATACATTACCAACCCCTGATTCCGCATGAACCTTGATGCGAAAAGATGAGCATTTCCTGGAGAAGACACAGAAAACCGGGGGGGGTGGGGGAAAGTATATTTAAAAAAAAAAAGGCAAAGAAATCATTTTGAAGGAAATTAACATAAATCGTCGCCCTGTGCCGGGCACCTTCACCAGCGGGCAACAAGCAAAACATTAGGAAGAATTCCCTACGTTATTAGGGGCTTATTTTCTAAGCAGTGAATTGCTGAAGAATTGCAAATATCGAGATAAAAAAAAAATAAAGAAATCCAAACAGAAATTGGCCTAAAATTGTCAATTCTCCGGCAAATCGCCGTTTAATGAATAAGCGCTTCAAGAAAAGTCAAACCATGATTTGTGGCGACTACCCGCGCGCAAAATGTGGCCAAAAGTTGCATTTTTCTTGTTTTTTTTTTTTTTTTCATTGAACACTTTGCTTTAACATGAGGTCAGTTGGGAAACTCAGAATTAAACGTTTAATCCAGAAAAAGAAAAAAAAAAAAAAAAAAAAAAAAAAAAAACAGTACACACAACTTTGGGGGAAAATAACCGTAAAAAATAAAATAAGAATTAGAAAAAAAATAAACTTGTTTTGGGGGTAACCATTGTAAAGAAAAATTTAAAAATAAAGATACCGGTAATCCCGTGATTTCAGGGGTAGTAGTCTTTTTAAACGTTAAAAATATTAAAAAAAAGCTAAACTCACTATTTTGTGGGAAAATTGCTATTTTAAAAATTTAAAAATGAAAAACGTGAAAAAGAATTTAAAAAAAAAGGAAATTCATTATTTTGAGGGAAATAATAAATAATATAAAATAATAAAAACAGTTCAAGCTAAACTTCCTGTTTTGGGGGGGGGGGGACCATTTTAAAATTAAACAAAATACTAATAAAAAAAGGTAAAGTAATTATTTTGTCAAAAAATAACCATTTTAGAATAAAAAAATAAACTCACTGTTTTGAGGGGAAATAACGGTTTTAAAAAAAATGATATATTTTAAATATGACTCCCCACATATTATACCAGACATGCCTCACCCCCCCAGCATTAAGAGGGTTAAGTCTGCCCGTGCGGCTCGTCTGTCAGGTAAAGGATATGGTTTGGGGCTGTAATAAAACTTGCGGTGGTTTCATTTCTAGAAGAAAAAAAAAAAATAATACTAAAAAAAAAAAAAAAAAAAAAAAACGGGAGAATTTTTTTTTCTTCTGAAAAGTCACTGATTTAACCCAGAAACATCTATAAAAATTTAAACTGTAGATAGAAAAAAAAAAAAAAGACGATCATTAGTTGCGATGTCACCGATTTATTTTTTTGGGCTTTTTTAAAAAAATAATAATAAAAAAAAAAAGTTCAGATAATATAAACTAATAAAATAAAAAAAGGGTATAAAATATAAATAATAAAAAAAGGGGCCTGGTAGAGGGTGGACGGACAGGTTAGAGCCGGAGACACATTTTTAAGGCGGTTTAATAAGATCTTTCTTTTTTTGTTTATTAGTCGCAGTTTTAATAAAATATAAAAAATCTGATATATTTTTCTCCTTTTTCTATATACATTGTACAGTGTGCAGGGCAGCACCGATGGCTTCGATCAGATACTTCTCTACATATTAAAAGAAAATTACAAAAAAAATATATATATATGAAAAAAAAAAAAAAAAAAAAAAAGGAGCGACTGGCTGTTTTCATAAAAGGGAGAAATCAGGACTTTGAGGAATCGAGACCCAAAAAACGTAAAACGCGGGAAGGGTCCTGAACGTCAGGCGATGACTTGGGTTTACAGTGTAAAAGTACCCCGGCCCACAAGCCGTAACCCTGTACGGGTCACGCGGCTCTCTGCATGCCGATACCAAGTATCTTTTATGTCCTATGGATGCTTCCGTCTGATTGGTTCTCCTCGGCCCAAGAGAAGCCCACCCCTCCCCCCACCCGCCCGCCTGAGAAAACCGTCAAAACGTTCATCTGCTCAACAATAAATTAAAGTTGACGTGCGTCTTTATATACACAACATAGAACGTCTTGCTGCAAGACAAGTCATCATGTCCTGATGGATGGTCCTGGGGGGGGGGGGGGTCAGCTGTTCTGGGAGCCCACCAGGACGTCCATGAGATAGTCCAACTCGCTCAGCTCCAGCATGCCGCCGTTACCGTCCTCCAAAGACTTCTCAGGGTCTTCCACGTTGGAGAACGCCTTAAAGTTCAAAAGGTTGGCACTCGACCAAGGGTCGCTGTCGTACATGGAGGTGTCAATGTCCTCGAAGATGTCCTCCAGGTTGTCCCCGACCAGGTAGGTGGAGGAACTGAGGAGGCTGGGGGAAGGGATTGGCTTCCCAGTATCATCTCGGCTCCCGTCCTTGGGGTCCTTAAGGGAACACAACTGGTCGTCTTCCAGCTGAGAGAGCGGGGAGTTGTTGAAGGCCTGAAAGCTGTTGGACTCCTCCAATATGGCGGAGATGGAAGAGTACAAGGAGGAGTCCATGATGGACAGCAAAGCTTCTTCTCCCACGCTCTCGGGAAGGGGCTTCTTGCTTTCGGTGGCCAATGGTTGGGCGTAATCCCTTCTTGTTGGGTCGTCTAAGCCCCTCCATTCGCCTGTAGTTGCGGATTCCGCGTGCATGTTGTCCTGAAGACGCCGGAGGGTGTTAGCCACCAGAACAAGATGTCTCAGGTTGGGTTCCACATGGTGGAGGCTGCGATGGAGCTTCACCAGAGAGATGTTCATCAAGCAGTGGGACTGCACAGCCGGCAGGGAGCTCTGGTTCCCCCCTGCCGTAACAAGGTCAGGGCTGCTCTCCATCTCTCCATCCACCTCCGAGAACTTCCTCTTGGTCCCCTTGGACAACATGGATCTGCAAAGCAAGAGACACGTTATGGCCCCATGAAGCTCAGACAGATAAAAAACAAAGAATGAAAAATTCCCTGGTTTCTGGTGGAGTTTCACCTTCTCGCTCCTTGTGTGACTCTACCCTTTGCCTTGAACTAGATTGCCAGCTCTGTGTCGAGGATTCCATGTGCTCGGCCCCTCTTGTGATCGTATACATGTATCTGCCTCTGGAACCACTGCTCGTAGGAAGAGGCGCCAGCCGCTGCCGTGCAAGATGTGTTCACGTGTCCCTGCAGGACCTTCCACCCAGAAATCTTAACCCTGTCCTCCCCGTAGCTCAGGAGAAGTGAATAAAAGCTTGTAATGAATCGTGAACATATATTTAAATATGGCTCCGTATAATGGGGTATCCCGGGTATATAGCATTATGCGGCTCCGTATAATGGGGTATCCCGGGTATATAGCATTATGTGGCTCCGTATAATGGGGTATCCCGGGTATATAGCATTATGTGGCTCCGTATAATGAGGTATTCCGGGTATATAGCATTATGTGGCTCCGTATAATGGGGTATCCCGGGTATATAGCATTATGTGGCTCCGTATAATGGGGTATTCCGGGTATATAGCATTATGCGGCTCCGTATAATGGGGTATCCCGGGTATATAGCATTATGCGGCTCCGTATAATGGGGTATTCCGGGTATATAGCATTATGAGGCTCCGTATAATGAGGTATTCCGGGTATATAGCATTATGTGGCTCCGTATAATGAGGTATTCCGGGTATATAGCATTATGTGGCTCCGTATAATGAGGTATTCCGGGTATATAGCATTATGTGGCTCCAGGTTAAAGGGTTCCCTTAGTGTGTGGCTTTGTGTGGTTCTATATAGTGAGGTAGCCCCGGTATAGGGCTCTATATAGTGAGGTGGCCCCGGTATAGGGCTCTATATAGTGAGGTGGCCCCGGTATAGGGCTCTGTATAGTGAGGTGGCCCCGGTATAGGGCTCTGTATAGTGAGGTGGCCCCGGTATAGGGCTCTATATAGTGAGGTGGCCCGGTATAGGGCTCTATATAGTGAGGTGGCCCCGGTAATAGGGCTCTATATAGTGAGGTGGCCCCGTATAGGGCTCTGTATAGTGAGGTGGCCCGGTATAGGGCTCTATATAGTGAGGTGGCCCCGGTATAGGGCTCTATATAGTGAGGTGGCCCCGGTATAGGGCTCTATATAGTGAGGTGGCCCCGGTATAGGGCTCTATATAGTGAGGTGGCCCCGGTATAGGGCTATATATAGTGAGGTGGCCCGGTATAGGGCTCTGTATAGTGAGGTGGCCCCGGTATAGGGCTCTATATAGTGAGGTGGCCCCGGTATAGGGCTCTATATAGTGAGGTAGCCCCGGTATAGGGCTCTATATAGTGAGGTGGCCCCGTATAGGGCTCTATATAGTGAGGTAGCCCCGGTATAGGGCTCTATATGAGGGGGCCCCGGTATAGGCTCTATATAGTGAGGTGGCCCCGGTATAGGGCTCTATATAGTGAGGTGACCGGTATAGGCTCTATATAGTGAGGTGGCCCCGGTATAGGGCTCTATATAGTGAGGTAGCCCCGGTATAGGGCTCTGTATAGTGAGGTAGCCCCGGTATAGGGCTCTATATAGTGAGGGGGCCCCGGTATAGGGCTCTATATAGTGAGGTGGCCCCGGTATAGGGCTCTATATAGTGAGGTGGCCCCGGTATAGGGCTCTGTATAGTGAGGTGGCCCGGTATAGGGCTCTGTATAGTGAGGTGGCCCCGGTTATAGGGCTCTATATAGTGAGGTGGCCCCGGTATAGGGCTCTGTATAGTGAGGTGGCCCCGGTATAGGGCTCTATATAGTGAGGTGGCCCCGGTATAGGGCTCTATATAGTGAGGTGGCCCCGGTATAGGGCTCTGTATAGTGAGGTGGCCCCGGTATAGGGCTCTATATAGTGAGGTGGCCCCGGTATAGGGCTCTGTATAATGAGGGGGCCCCGGTATAGGGCTCTATATAGTGAGGTGGCCCCGGTATAGGGCTCTGTATAGTGAGGTGGCCCGGTATAGGGCTCTATATAGTGAGGTGGCCGGTATAGGGCTCTATATAGTGAGGTGGCCCCGGTATAGGGCTCTATATAGTGAGGTGGCCCGGTATAGGGCTCTATATAGTGAGGTAGCCCCGGTATAGGCTCTATATAGTGAGGTGGCCCCGGTATAGGGCTCTATATAGTGAGGTGGCCCCGGTATAGGGCTCTATATAGTGAGGTGGCCCCGGTATAGGGCTCTATATAGTGAGGTGGCCCCGGTATAGGGCTCTATATAGTGAGGTGGCCCGGTATAGGGCTCTATATAGTGAGGTGGCCCCGTATAGGGCTCTATATAGTGAGGTGGCCCCGGTATAGGGCTCTATATAGTGAGGTAGCCCCGGTATAGGGCTCTATATAGTGAGGTGGCCCCGGTATAGGGCTCTATATAGTGAGGGGGCCCCGGTATAGGGCTCTATATAGTGAGGTGGCCCCGGTATAGGGCTCTATATAGTGAGGTGGCCCCGGTATAGGGCTCTATATAGTGAGGTAGCCCCGGTATAGGGCTCTATATAGTGAGGTGGCCCCGGTATAGGGCTCTATATAGTGAGGGGCCCCGGTATAGGGCTCTATATAGTGAGGTGGCCCCGGTATAGGGCTCTGTATAGTGAGGTGGCCCCGGTATAGGGCTCTATATAGTGAGGGGGCCCCGGTATAGGGCTCTATATAGTGAGGTAGCCCCGGTATAGGGCTCTATATAGTGAGGTGGCCCCGGTATAGGGCTCTGTATAGTGAGGGGGCCCCGGTATAGGGCTCTGTATAGTGAGGTGGCCCCGGTATAGGGCTCTGTATAGTGAGGGGGCCCCGGTGATATTAACGGGACACAGGGGGTTAAATGAAGCCGCTTCCCCCGGGGTTCCTGTAACTGCCATTCTGGACCCGCTCTGTGCCCGGGCTGCGGCTCCTCGCTCTCCCTGTAGAGGGCGCCCGATCACGCCGCCTCACAAACAAGAGTCCGCCATTAGTCTCCCTCCTCCCACTCACATACCTGCCCCGCCGTTCAGCAGCGAATCAGAAGAAACCTCGCCGAAGCAATCAGCCAATCACAGCGCCGCATCCCACCCCCACAGCAGATGCACAGCAGCACAGCCGATCCGACAGAAGAACTGATAGGGAATGTAAGCGTCACAGCCTGCCCGGGCTCCAGTGCGTTCTAGCCGCGCCCACTCACGCGCCGATTGGGTCGGGCTAACTTGCTCCTGCCAATGAGGCTCGCGAGGCGTGGTTTGAATGTAGGCCCTCTGCTTCCGCCCTTGTGCGTGACTAAGCGGGCGTGGGCAGGGAGGGGGGCTGAGGGTGATTCACGACTGACGCCACGAGCCGGGTGTGGGCGGGGCGACCTGTGATTGACAGAGTTGGGTAAGGGAAGCGTCGCCAGGGTAACAGCTGTGTAAGGGGGGGGGGGGGTATAGCTACCAACGGGATAATACTCTGCCCAGACCCTACAGTGTGTAATACTCTGCCCAGACCCTACAGTGTGTAATACTCTGCCCAGACCCTGCAGTGTGTAATACTCTGCCCAGACCCTACAGTGTGTAATACTCTGCCCAGACCCTACAGTGTGTGTAATACTCTGCCCAGACCCTACAGTGTGTAATACTCTGCCCAGACCCTACAGTGTGTGTAATACTCTGCCCAGACCCTACAGTGTGTAATACTCTGCCCAGACCCTACAGTGTGTGTAATACTCTGCCCAGACCCTGCAGTGTGTGTAATACTCTGCCCAGACCCTGCAGTGTGTGTAATACTCTGCCCAGACCCTACAGTGTGTGTAATACTCTGCCCAGACCCTACAGTGTGTAATACTCTGCCCAGACCCTACAGTGTGTGTAATACTCTGCCCAGACCCTACAGTGTTGTAATACTCTGCCCAGACCCTGCAGTGTGTAATACTCTGCCAGACCCTACAGTGTGTAATACTCTGCCCAGACCCTGCAGTGTGTGTAATACTCTGCCCAGACCCTACAGTGTGTAATACTCTGCCCAGACCCTACAGTGTGTGTAATACTCTGCCCAGACCCTACAGTGTGTGTAATACTCTGCCCAGACCCTACAGTGTGTGTAATACTCTGCCCAGACCCTGCAGTGTGTGTAATACTCTGCCCAGACCCTGCAGTGTGTGTAATACTCTGCCCAGACCCTACAGTGTGTAATACTCTGCCCAGACCCTACAGTGTGTGTAATACTCTGCCCAGACCCTACAGTGTGTAATACTCTGCCCAGACCCTACAGTGTGTGTAATACTCTGCCCAGACCCTGCAGTGTGTGTAATACTCTGCCCAGACCCTACAGTGTGTGTAATACTCTGCCCAGAGCCTGCAGTGTGTGTAATATACTCTGCCCAGACCCTACAGTGTGTGTAATACTCTGCCCAGACCCTGCAGTGTGTGTAATACTCTGCCCAGACCCTACAGTGTGTGTAATACTCTGCCCAGACCCTACAGTGTGTAATACTCTGCCCAGACCCTACAGTGTGTGTAATACTCTGCCCAGAGCCTGCAGTGTGTAATACTCTGCCCAGACCCTACAGTGTGTGTAATACTCTGCCCAGACCCTACAGTGTGTGTAATACTCTGCCCAGACCCTACAGTGTGTAATACTCTGCCCAGACCCTACAGTGTGTAATACTCTGCCCAGACCCTACAGTGTGTGTAATACTCTGCCCAGACCCTACAGTGTGTGTAATACTCTGCCCAGACCCTACAGTGTGTGTAATACTCTGCCCAGACCCTGCAGTGTGTGTAATACTCTGCCCAGACCCTACAGTGTGTAATACTCTGCCCAGACCCTACAGTGTGTGTAATACTCTGCCCAGACCCTGCAGTGTGTAATACTCTGCCCAGACCCTACAGTGTGTGTAATACTCTGCCCAGAGCCTGCAGTGTGTAATACTCTGCCCAGACCCTACAGTGTGTAATACTCTGCCCAGACCCTACAGTGTGTAATACTCTGCCCAGACCCTACAGTGTGTGTAATACTCTGCCCAGACCCTACAGTGTGTGCAATACTCTGCCCAGACCCTACAGTGTGTAATACTCTGACCAGACCCTGCAGTGTGTGTAATACTCTGACCAGACCCTGCAGTGTGTAATACTCTGACCAGACCCTACAGTGTGTGCAATACTCTGCCCAGACCCTACAGTGTGTAATACTCTGACCAGACCCTGCAGTGTGTGTAATACTCTGACCAGACCCTGCAGTGTGTAATACTCTGCCCAGACCCTACAGTGTGTAATACTCTGCCCAGACCCTACAGTGTGTGTAATACTCTGCCCAGACCCTACAGTGTGTAATACTCTGCCCAGACCCTACAGTGTGTGCAATACTCTGCCCAGACCCTACAGTGTGTAATACTCTGACCAGACCCTGCAGTGTGTATAATACTCTGACCAGACCCTACAGTGTGTAATACTCTGACCAGACCCTACAGTGTGTGTAATACTCTGCCCAGACCCTGCAGTGTGTGTAATACTCTGCCCAGACCCTACAGTGTGTAATACTCTGCCCAGACCCTACAGTGTGTGTAATACTCTGCCCAGACCCTACAGTGTGTAATACTCTGCCCAGACCCTGCAGTGTGTGTAATACTCTGCCCAGACCCTACAGTGTGTAATACTCTGCCCAGAGCCTGTGCAGTATGTGTAATACTCTGCCCAGAGCCTGTGCAGTATGTGTAATACTCTGCCCAGACCCTGCAGTGTGTAATACTCTGCCCAGACCCTACAGTGTGTAATACTCTGCCCAGACCCTACAGTGTGTAATACTCTGCCCAGAGCCTGTACAGTATGTGTAATACTCTGACCAGACCCTACAGTGTGTAATACTCTGCCCAGACCCTACAGTGTGTAATACTCTGCCCAGAGCCTGTACAGTATGTGTAATACTCTGACCAGACCCTACAGTGTGTAATACTCTGACCAGACCCTGCAGTGTGTAATACTCTGCCCAGACCCTACAGTGTGTGTAATACTCTGCCCAGACCCTGCAGTGTGTGTAATACTCTGCCCAGACCCTACAGTGTGTAATACTCTGCCCAGAGCCTGTGCAGTATGTGTAATACTCTGCCCAGAGCCTGTGCAGTATGTGTAATACTCTGCCCAGACCCTGCAGTGTGTAATACTCTGCCCAGACCCTACAGTGTGTGTAATACTCTGCCCAGACCCTGCAGTGTGTAATACTCTGCCCAGACCCGGCAGTGTGTAATACTCTGCCCAGACCCTACAGTGTGTAATACTCTGCCCAGAGCCTGTACAGTATGTGTAATACTCTGACCAGACCCTGCAGTGTGTGTAATACTCTGCCAGACCCACAGTGTGTGTAATACTCTGCCCAGACCCTACAGTGTGTGTAATACTCTGCCCAGACCCTACAGTGTGTAATACTCTGCCCAGACCCTACAGTGTGTGTAATACTCTGCCCAGACCCTACAGTGTGTAATACTCTGCCCAGACCCTACAGTGTTGTAATACTCTGCCAGACCCACAGTGTGTAATACTCTGCCAGACCCTACAGTGTGTGTAATACTCTGCCCAGACCCTGCAGTGTGTGTAATACTCTGCCCAGACCCTACAGTGTGTGTAATACTCTGCCCAGACCCTGCAGTGTGTGTAATACTCTTGCCCAGACCCTACAGTGTGTTGTAATACTCTGCCCAGACCCTACAGTGTGTAATACTCTGCCCAGACCCTGCAGTGTGTGTAATACTCTGCCCAGACCCTACAGTGTGTGTAATACTCTGCCCAGACCCTGCAGTGTGTGTAATACTCTGCCCAGACCCTACAGTGTGTAATACTCTGCCCAGACCCTACAGTGTGTGTAATACTCTGCCCAGAGCCTGCAGTGTGTAATACTCTGCCCAGACCCTACAGTGTGTAATACTCTGCCCAGACCCTGCAGTGTGTAATACTCTGCCCAGACCCTACAGTGTGTAATACTCTGCCCAGACCCTACAGTGTGTGTAATACTCTGCCCAGACCCTGCAGTGTGTGTAATACTCTGACCAGACCCTGCAGTGTGTGTAATACTCTGCCCAGACCCTACAGTGTGTGTATACTCTGACCAGAGCCTGCAGTGTGTGTAATACTCTGCCCAGACCCTGCAGTGTGTGTAATACTCTGCCAGACCCTACAGTGTGTAATACTCTGCCCAGACCTACAGTGTGTGTAATACTCTGCCCAGACCCTACAGTGTGTGTAATACTCTGCCCAGACCCTACAGTGTGTGTAATACTCTGCCAGACCCTACAGTGTGTAATACTCTGCCCAGACCCTACAGTGTGTAATACTCTGCCAGACCCTGCAGTGTGTGTAATACTCTGCCAGACCCTGCAGTGTGTGTAATACTCTGCCCAGACCCTACAGTGTGTGTAATACTCTGCCCAGACCCTACAGTGTGTGTAATACTCTGCCCAGACCTACAGTGTGTAATACTCTGCCAGACCCTACAGTGTGTGTAATACTCTGCCCAGACCCTACAGTGTGTGTAATACTCTGCCAGACCTACAGTGTGTAATACTCTGCCCAGACCCTACAGTGTGTGTAATACTCTGCCCAGACCCTACAGTGTGTAATACTCTGACCAGACCCTACAGTGTGTAATACTCTGCCCAGCCCCTACAGTGTGTAATACTCTGCCCAGACCCTACAGTGTGTGTAATACTCTGCCCAGACCCTGCAGTGTGTGTAATACTCTGACCAGACCCTACAGTGTGTGTAATACTCTGCCCAGAGCCTGCAGTGTGTGTAATACTCTGCCCAGAGCCTGCAGTGTGTGTAATACTCTGCCCAGACCCTGCAGTGTGTGTAATACTCTGACCAGACCCTACAGTGTGTAATACTCTGACCAGACCCTGCAGTGTGTGTAATACTCTGCCCAGACCCTACAGTGTGTGTAATACTCTGCCCAGACCCTACAGTGTGTGTAATACTCTGCCCAGACCCTACAGTGTGTGTAATACTCTGCCCAGACCCTACAGTGTGTAATACTCTGCCCAGACCCTACAGTGTGTGTAATACTCTGCCCAGACCCTAGTGTGTGTAATACTCTGCCCAGACCCTACAGTGTGTGTAATACTCTGCCCAGACCCTACAGTGTGTAATACTCTGCCCAGACCCTGCAGTGTGTGTAATACTCTGCCCAGACCCTACAGTGTGTGTAATACTCTGCCCAGACCCTACAGTGTGTGTAATACTCTGCCCAGACCCTACAGTGTGTGTAATACTCTGCCCAGACCTACAGTGTGTAATACTCTGCCCAGACCCTACAGTGTGTGTAATACTCTGCCCAGACCCTACAGTGTGTGTTACTACTGCCCAGACCCTACAGTGTGTAATACTCTGCCCAGACCCTACAGTGTGTGTATACTCTGCCCAGACCTACAGTGTGTAATACTCTGACCAGACCCTACAGTGTGTAATACTCTGCCCAGCCCCTACAGTGTGTAATACTCTGCCCAGACCCTACAGTGTGTGTAATACTCTGCCCAGACCCTGCAGTGTGTGTAATACTCTGACCAGACCCTACAGTGTGTGTAATACTCTGCCAGAGCCTGCAGTGTGTGTAATACTCTGCCCAGACCCTGCAGTGTGTGTAATACTCTGACCAGACCTACAGTGTGTGTAATACTCTGCCCAGAGCCTGCAGTGTGTGTAATACTCTGCCCAGAGCCTGCAGTGTGTGTAATACTCTGCCCAGACCCTGCAGTGTGTGTAATACTCTGACCAGACCCTACAGTGTGTAATACTCTGACAGTCCCTGCAGTGTGTGTAATACTGCCAGACCCTACAGTGTGTGTAATACTCTGCCCAGACCCTGCAGTGTGTGTAATTCTGACCAGACCCTGCAGTGTGTGTAATACTCTGACCAGACCCTACAGTGTGTGTAATACTCTGCCCAGAGCCTGCAGTGTGTGTAATACTCTGCCAGACCCTGCAGTGTGTAATCTCTGACCAGACCCTACAGTGTGTGTAATACTCTGCCCAGAGCCTGCAGTGTGTGTATACTCTGCCAGACCTGCAGTGTGTGTAATACTCTGCCCAGACCCTACAGTGTGTAATACTCTGACCAGACCCTGCAGTGTGTGTAATACTCTGCCCAGACCACAGTGTGTGTAATACTCTGCCCAGACCCTACAGTGTGTGTAATACTCTGCCCAGACCCTACAGTGTGTAATACTGTGCCCAGACCCTACAGTGTGTGTAATACTCTGCCCAGACCCTAGTGTGTGTAATACTCTGCCCAGACCCTACAGTGTGTGTAATACTCTGCCCAGACCCTACAGTGTGTAATACTCTGCCCAGACCTACAGTGTGTGTAATACTCTGCCAGACCTACAGTGTGTAATACTCTGACCAGACCCTACAGTGTGTGTAATACTCTGCCCAGACCCTACAGTGTGTAATACTCTGACCAGACCCTACAGTGTGTAATACTCTGCCCAGCCCTACAGTGTGTAATACTCTGACCAGACCTACAGTGTGTGTAATACTCTGCCAGAGCCTGCAGTGTGTGTAATACTCTGCCAGACCCTGCAGTGTGTGTAATACTCTGACCAGACCCTGCAGTGTGTAATACTCTGACAGACCCTGCAGTGTGTAATACTCTGCCCAGACCCTACAGTGTGTGTAATACTCTGCCCAGACCCTACAGTGTGTAATACTCTGCCCAGACCCTACAGTGTGTAATACTCTGCCCAGAGCCTGTGCAGTATATGTAATACTCTGCCCAGACCCTGCAGTGTGTAATACTCTGCCCAGACCCTACAGTGTGTGTAATACTCTGCCCAGACCCTACAGTGTGTGTAATACTCTGCCCAGACCCTACAGTGTGTAATACTCTGCCCAGACCCGGCAGTGTGTAATACTCTGCCCAGACCCTACAGTGTGTAATACTCTGCCCAGAGCCTGTACAGTATGTGTAATACTCTGACCAGACCCTACAGTGTGTAATACTCTGCCCAGACCCTACAGTGTGTGTAATACTCTGCCCAGACCCTACAGTGTGTAATACTCTGCCCAGACCCTACAGTGTGTAATACTCTGCCCAGAGCCTGTACAGTATGTGTAATACTCTGACCAGACCCTACAGTGTGTAATACTCTGCCCAGACCCTACAGTGTGTAATACTCTGCCCAGAGCCTGTACAGTATGTGTAATACTCTGACCAGACCCTGCAGTGTGTAATACTCTGCCCAGACCCTACAGTGTGTGTAATACTCTGCCCAGACCCTACAGTGTGTAATACTCTGCCCAGACCCTACAGTGTGTAATACTCTGCCCAGACCCTACAGTGTGTGTAATACTCTGCCCAGACCCTGCAGTGTGTGTAATACTCTGCCAGACCCTACAGTGTGTGTAATACTGTGCCCAGACCCTGCAGTGTGTGTAATACTCTGCCCAGACCCTGCAGTGTGTGTAATACTCTGCCCAGACCCTGCAGTGTGTGTAATATACTCTGTCCAGACCCTACAGTGTGTGTAATACTCTGCCCAGACCCTGCAGTGTGTGTAATACTCTGCCCAGACCCTACAGTGTGTAATACTCTGCCCAACCCTACAGTGTGTGTAATACTCTGCCCAGACCCTACAGTGTGTAATACTCTGCCCAGAGCCTGTACAGTATGTGTAATACTCTGCCCAGAGCCTGTACAGTATGTGTAATACTCTGCCCAGACCCTACAGTGTGTAATACTCTGACCAGACCCTACAGTGTGTATATATCTGCCCAGAGCCTGTACAGTATGTGTAATACTCTGACCAGACCCTACAGTGTGTAATACTCTGCCAGAGCCTGTACAGTATGTGTAATACTCTGCCCAGACCTACAGTGTGTAATACTCTGCCAGACCCTACAGTGTGTAATACTCTGACCAGACCTACAGTGTGTAATACTCTGCCCAGACCCTACAGTGTGTGTAATACTCTGCCCAGACCCTACAGTGTGTAATACTCTGCCCAGAGCCTGTACAGTATGTGTAATACTCTGACCAGACCCTGCAGTGTGTAATACTCTGCCCAGACCCTACAGTGTGTAATACTCTGCCCAGACCCTACAGTGTGTAATACTCTGCCCAGAGCCTGTACAGTATGTGTAATACTCTGCCTACAGCCTGTAGTGTGTAATACTCTGCCCAGACCCTGCAGTGTGTGTAATACTCTGCCCAGACCCTACAGTGTGTAATACTCTGCCCAGACCCTACAGTGTGTGTAATACTCTGCCCAGACCCTACAGTGTGTAATACTCTGCCCAGACCCTACAGTGTGTGTAATACTCTGCCCAGACCCTGCAGTGTGTGTATACTCTGCCCAGACCCTGCAGTGTGTGTAATACTCTGCCGACCTGCAGTGTGTGTAATACTCTGCCCAGACCCTACAGTGTGTGTAATACTCTGCCCAGACCCTACAGTGTGTGTAATACTCTGCCCAGACCCTACAGTGTGTGTAATACTCTGCCCAGACCCTACAGTGTGTAATACTCTGCCCAGACCCTACAGTGTGTGTAATACTCTGCCCAGAGCCTGTACAGTATGTGTAATACTCTGACCAGACCCTACAGTGTGTAATACTCTGACCAGACCCTACAGTGTGTAATACTCTGCCCAGACCCTACAGTGTGTGTAATACTCTGCCCAGACCCTACAGTGTGTGTAATACTCTGCCCCTCAGTGTGTGTAATACTCTGCCCAGACCCTGCAGTGTGTGTAATACTCTGCCCAGAGCTGTGCAGTGTGTAATACTCTGCCCAGACCCTGCAGTGTGTAATACTCTGCCCAGACCCTACAGTGTGTAATACTCTGCCCAGACCCTACAGTGTGTAATACTCTGCCCAGACCCTGCAGTGTGTAATACTCTGCCCAGACCCTACAGTGTGTAATACTCTGCCCAGAGCCTGTACAGTGTGTGTAATACTCTGACAGACCCTACAGTGTGTAATACTCTGCCAGACCCTACAGTGTGTGTAATACTCTGCCCAGACTCTACAGTGTGTGTAATACTCTGCCCAGACCCTACAGTGTGTAATACTCTGCCCAGACCCTACAGTGTGTAATACTCTGCCCAGAGCCTGTACAGTGTGTGTAATACTCTGACCAGACCCTACAGTGTGTAATACTCTGCCCAGACCCTACAGTGTGTGTAATACTCTGCCCAGAGCCTGCAGTGTGTAATACTCTGCCCAGACCCTACAGTGTGTGTGTAATACTCTGCCCAGAGCCTGCAGTGTGTAATACTCTGCCCAGACCCTACAGTGTGTAATACTCTGCCCAGACCCTACAGTATGTGTAATACTCTGACCAGACCCTGCAGTGTGTAATACTCTGCCCAGAGCCTGCAGTGTGTAATACTCTGCCCAGACCCTACAGTGTGTGTAATACTCTGCCCAGACCCTACAGTATGTGTAATACTCTGCCCAGACCCTGCAGTGTGTGTAATACTCTGACCAGACCCTGCAGTGTGTGTAATACTCTGCCCAGACCCTGCAGTGTGTAATACTCTGCCCAGACCCTACAGTGTGTGTAATACTCTGCCCAGACCCTACAGTGTGTAATACTCTGCCCAGACCCTACAGTGTGTAATACTCTGCCCAGACCCTACAGTGTGTAATACAGTGTCTGCCCAGACCCTACAGTGTGTCTAATACTCTGCCAGGGCCAGAGCCTGTGTGTTACTCAGATGTATGTTGTGTAATACTCTGACCAGACCCTACAGTGTGTAATACTCTGCCAGACCTACAGTGTGTAATACTCTGCCCAGACCTGTACAGTATGTGTAATACTCTGACCAGACCCTGCAGTGTGTAATACTGTGCCCAGACCCTGCAGTGTGTGTAATACTCTGCCCAGACCCTGCAGTGTGTGTAATACTCTGCCCAGACCCTGCAGTGTGTGTAATACTCTGTCCAGACCCTACAGTGTGTGTAATACTCTGCCCAGACCCTGCAGTGTGTGTAATACTCTGCCCAGACCCTACAGTGTGTAATACTCTGCCCAAACCCTACAGTGTGTGTAATACTCTGCCCAGACCCTACAGTGTGTAATACTCTGCCCAGAGCCTGTACAGTATGTGTAATACTCTGCCCAGAGCCTGTACAGTATGTGTAATACTCTGCCCAGACCCTACAGTGTGTAATACTCTGACCAGACCCTACAGTGTGTAATACTCTGCCCAGAGCCTGTACAGTATGTGTAATACTCTGACCAGACCCTACAGTGTGTAATACTCTGCCCAGAGCCTGTACAGTATGTGTAATACTCTGCCCAGACCCTACAGTGTGTAATACTCTGCCCAGACCCTACAGTGTGTAATACTCTGACCAGACCCTACAGTGTGTAATACTCTGCCCAGACCCTACAGTGTGTGTAATACTCTGCCCAGACCCTACAGTGTGTAATACTCTGCCAGAGCCTGTACAGTATGTGTAATACTCTGACCAGACCCTGCAGTGTGTAATACTCTGCCCAGACCCTACAGTGTGTAATACTCTGCCAGACCCTACAGTGTGTAATACTCTGCCCAGAGCCTGTACAGTATGTGTAATACTCTGCCTACAGCCTGTAGTGTGTAATACTCTGCCCAGACCCTGCAGTTTGTGTAATACTCTGCCCAGACCCTACAGTGTGTAATACTCTGCCCAGACCCTACAGTGTGTAATACTCTGCCCAGACCCTACAGTGTGTAATACTCTGCCCAGACCCTACAGTGTGTGTAATACTCTGCCCAGACCCTGCAGTGTGTGTAATACTCTGCCCAGACCCTGCAGTGTGTGTAATACTCTGCCCAGACCCTGCAGTGTGTGTAATACTCTGCCCAGACCCTACAGTGTGTGTAATACTCTGCCCAGACCCTGCAGTGTTTGTAATACTCTGCCCAGACCCTGCAGTGTGTGTAATACTCTGCCCAGACCCTACAGTGTGTAATACTCTGCCCAGACCCTGCAGTGTGTGTAATACTCTGCCCAGACCCTACAGTGTGTAATACTCTGCCCAAACCCTACAGTGTGTGTAATACTCTGCCCAGACCCTACAGTGTGTAATACACTGCCCAGACCCTACAGTGTGTGTAATATTCTGCCCAGACCCTACAGTGTGTGTAATACTCGGCCCAGACTCTACAGTGTGTAATACTCTGCCCAGACCCTACAGTGTGTGTAATACTCTGCCCAGACCTTACAGTGTGTGTAATACTCTGCCCAGAGCCTGTACAGTATGTGTAATACTCTGCCCAGACCCTACGTGTGTGTAATACTCTGCCCAGACCCTACAGTGTGTAATACTCTGCCCAGAGCCTGTACAGTGTGTGTAATACTCTGCCCACAGCCTGTACAGTGTGTGTAATACTCTGCCCAGACCCTACAGTGTGTGTAATACTCTGCCCAGACCCTACCGTGTGTGTAATACTCTGCCCAGAGCGGTTACAGTGTGTGTAATACTCTGCCCAGAGCGGTTACAGTGTGTGTAATACTCTGCCCAGAGCGGTTACAGTGTGTGTAATACTCTGCCCAGAGCAGATATAGTGTGTGTAATACTCCCCATTAATACTCTGCACAGAGCGGGTATAGTGTGTGTAATACTCCCCATTAATACTCTGCACAGAGCGGGTGTAGTGTGTGTAATACTCCCCATTAATACTCTGCACAGAGCGGGTGTAGTGTGTGTAATACTCCCCATTAATACTCTGCACAGAGTGGGTGTAGTGTGTGTAATACTCCCCATTAATACTCTTTGCGAGAGTGAGATCGCGCAGGGCTCGGGACCCGGACCCTATGGACTCCAGGAGATGATATTCGCGACAGTGCGGAAGCCATACTGCAAGTATCCCAGCGGTTAGGGCTGCATTCTGGATCAAGGTGCCGAGGTAGCGACTGCCCTGGAATATTGTGCTAAAATTGGGACGTTACGGGGAAACCTGCTGCACAGATCTTTCCGGTTAACATCCACCTTTTAGTGCGAACTTGGTAATAGGACCCATAATGTTTGGTTAGTGGGTTGGGGTTAGTATTAGGTGTATAGTTATAGGTCAATGAATTAGGTTTAGTAATAAGTGTAGTGTTGCAGGTTAGTGGATTAGAGGTGGTGACGTTAGGGTACAGTTTCTGTTAGTGTTTTGCTGTTACTGTTCATGGTATAGTTTTATTTTAGTGAATTAGGGTTAGTAATAAGTATATAGTTACAGGTTAGTGGATTAAAGTTAGTGTAAGGGCATAGTTTCGGCAGGTTCGCCCAGTTTATTCATGTTGATGGTAGACTATGCAGGTCGTGTCATTTGTTACACAATTTAATCAACTGCCCTGATCTTGGATTTGTTCCATAGTTATTCTAGTCTGTCTGTTGCTTTAATCCTGGATTTGCTACATTGTTATTCTTGACAGCCTGATTCCCTGGTCCTTGACTTTTTACACTTATTCCATCCTGTCGGCTGGTCTGACCTTAGCCTTTGTTACATAAATATAATTGTATTTCACCTGGTGCCCTGATCTTGGACTTGTTACATAGTTATTCTTGTCTGTTTGATGTTCTGATCCCTGGACTTGTTACATAGTTGGTTTAGTCTGGCTGATGCCTGATCCTGGACTTGTTACATAGTTATTCTAGTCTGTCTAATGCTCAGATCTTGTACTTGTTACATAGTTATTCTAGTCTGCCTGATGCCCTGATCCTGGACTTGTTACATAGTTATTCTAGTCTGCCTGATGCCCTGATCCTGTACTTGTTACATAGTTATTCTAGTCTGCCTGATGCCCTGATCCTGTACTTGTTACATAGTTATTCTAGTCTTTTGCCCTGATCCTGGACTTGTTACATAGTTATTCTAGTCTGTCTAATGCTCAGATCATGTACTTGTTCATGCCCTGATCTTGGACTTGTTACATAGTTATTCTTGTCTGTCTGATGTTCTGATCCCTGGACTTGTTACATAGTTGGTTTAGTCTGGCTGATGCCTGATCCTGGACTTGTTACATAGTTATTCTAGTCTGTCCGGTGCCCTGATCCTGGACTTGTTACATAGTTATTCTAGTCTGCCTAATTCCCAGATCCTGGACTTGTTATATAGTTATTCTAGTCTGCCTGATGCCCTGATCCCTGGACTTGTTACATAGTTGGTTTTGTCTGGCTGATGCCTGATCCTGGACTTGTTACATAGTTATTCTAGTCTGTCCGGTGCCCTGATCCTGTACTTGTTACATAGTTATTCTAGTCTGTCCGGTGCCCTGATCCTGGACTTGTTACATAGTTATTCTAGTCTGCCTGATGCCCTGATCCTGGACTTGTTACATAGTTATTCTAGTCTGCCTGATGCCCTGAACCTGGACTTGTTACATAGTTATTCTAGTCTGCCTGATGCACTGATCCTGGACTTGTTACATAGTTATTCTAGTCTGCCTGATGCCCTGATCCTGGACTTGTTATTCTAGTCTGACTAATTCCCAGATCCTGTACTTGTTACATAGTTATTCTAGTCTGCCTAATTCCCAGATCCTGGACTTGTTACATAGTTATTCTAGTCTGACTAATGCCCAGATCATGTACTTGTTACATAGTTATTCTAGTCTGCCTGATGCCCTGATCCTGTACATGTTACATAGTTATTCTAGTCTGTCTGATGCCCTGATCCTGGACTTGTTATATAGTTATTCTAGTCTGTCTGATGCCCTGATCCTGGACTTGTTACATAGTTATTCTATTCTGTCTGATGCCCTGATCCTCGACTTGTTACATTGTATTTGTAGTTTCTTGGCTTCCCTGATCTTGGACTTGTTAAATAGTTATTCTAGTCTGTCTGATGCCCTGATCCTGGACTTGTTACATAGTTATTCTATTCTGTCTGATGCCCTGATCCTCGACTTGTTACATTGTATTTGTAGTTTCTTGGCTTCCCTGATCTTGGACTTGTTAAATAGTTATTCTAGTCTGATGTCCAGATCATGCAATTGTTACATAGTTATTCTAGTCTGCCTAATGGTCAGATTCTGCACTTGTTACATAGTTATTCTAGTCTGATGTCCAGATCATGCACTTGTTACATAGTTATTCTAGTCTGCCTAATGGTCAGATTCTGCACTTGTTACATAGTTAGTCTAGTCTGCCTAATGCCCGATCCTGGACTTGTTACATAGTTATTCTAGCCTGCCCAATGCGCTGATCCTCGACTTGTTACATAGTTATTCTAGTCTGATGCCCTGATCCTGTACTTGTTACATAGTTATTCTAGTCTGATGCCCTGATGTTGTACTTGTTACATAGTAATTCTAGTCCGACGCCCTGATCTTCGACTAGTTACATAGTTATTCTATTCTGTCTGATGCCCTGATCCTGGACTTGTTGCATTGTATTTCTATTTCCTTGGCTTCCCTGATCTTGGACTTGTTGCATAGTTATTCTAGTCTGATGCCCTGATCTTGGACTTGTTACATTGTTATTCTAGTCTGATGCCCTGATCCTGGACTTGTTACATAGTTATTCTAGTCTGATGCCCTGATCCTGGATTTGTAACATAGTTATTCTAGTCTGATGCCCTGATCCTGGATTTGTAACATAGTTATTCTAGTCTGATGCCCTGATCCTGGACTTGTTGCATTGTATTTCTATTTTCTTGGCTTCCCTGATCTTGGCCTTGTTAAATAAGTATGTGAATCTTTCGCCTGGACTGACCCAAAAAAGATTTCCTTCCTTGTCTGCAGCTTGCCCGGGCACTGACCATGGACATGTTGTTTTATTACCTTCTCGGCCTGGTACATATGGCTGACCTTGATCCTACTGCACAGATCTGTTGCCTGCTCTGACCTTGAGCTGCATGTAGAACCACGCTAGTTCTTCTCCCACATTGACCTTGTTGTGCAGCAGTCCGTGCCTGTATCTATTGACCCCCGTGTAACGTCTATTTTGTTACTCCACTTCAGCCTATATTACATCTTATCAACTCTCTGTTTCTGCTCCTGTGCTGACCTTAAGCCTTTGGTAGCCACTCTAGTCCTGCGTGGTCATTGGGCTTGTTATGCAGCTCTCTGGATCTGTGGCCTGCTCTGACCTTGAACCTCTTAGATAATTAACCAAATGTGACAACCCTTTGCCTGCTCTGACCTTGGGAGATGTTACAGAGGTCCTGGTCTGCTGCCTTCAAGGACCTCAGACTCACCATACAACAAACGAAATATGACCTTGTGTCCTGCTCTGACTTTGTGCCTGTTGTACACACATTCTTGTCTCCGGTCTGCCTGGATGGTTGGTGGTTTGTATCTGCCCTCTGTTCGTGTCTTGGTTGAGCTTTACGGCGATGCCTGACGCCGGTCTGGATCTGTTTCCAGCACTGACTTTGGGTTTGTTGTTATGCAATCTGGAACATCTGCCTGGAAACCTCGGGCTAGATACACAGTTATGTGCATTTGCTGCCTGTCTGGACATTGGACTTGTTACGAAACTGTCCCCCTCTGCTGCCAGCACCGGCCATGAGTATATCAGACGGCTACGGCCACCCTTATCTGTTGGTTATGCTGGTTAGGAGACTTTTCGGCTCTGTATTCCTGTCTCCTGCACTGATTGCAGGCTTTCTATACATCTGCATCTGCATCCCACCCTGACCCTGGCTTTTATACCAGTATCTGAAAGCAATGCCTGTAAACCCTGCTCTGCGTATAAACCTCTGCACATAAAGCTCTGCGCATAAAGCTCTGCGTATAAAGCTCTGCATATAAAGCTCTGCGGAAAAAAGCTCTGCGTATAAAGCTCTGCGCATAAAGCTCTGCGTATAAAGCTCTGCACATAAAGCTCTGCGTATACAGCTGTGCTTGTCTGCTGCCTGCCTGGACTTTGGACTTTTTATGTATCTATCAGCATTTGCTGCTCACACTGACCTTGGGCCGGATCTTCAACCATCTCCATCAAAACCAGTTGTTGTTGCACATAAGTGATGCTCGGGTTCATGCACACAGGTGATGCTCGGGTTCATGCACACAGGTGATGTTTGGATTCATGCACACAGGTGATGTTTGGATTCATGCACACAGGTGATGTTTGGTTTTATGCACACAGGTGATGTTTGGATTCATGCACACAGGTGATGTTTGGATTCATGCACACAGGTGATGTTTGGATTCATGCACACAGGTGATGTTTGGATTCATGCACACAGGTGATGTTTGGTTTTATGCACACAGGTGATGTTTGGATTCATGCACACAGGTGATGTTTGGATTCATGCACACAGGTGATGTTTGGATTCATGCACACAGGTGATGTTTGGATTCATGCACACAGGTGATGCTCAGATTCACTGTACAGTACAGAGCCGAACACAAACACACACATACAGATACACACACTTTGTACAGTACGGAATATGATACACACACATAAATATAGGGTCTAATACACACACAGTGCACAATACAGGATCTGATACACACACCGTGCACAATACAGGGTCTGATACACACACCGTGCACAATACAGGGTCTGATACACACATCGTGCACAATACAGGATCTGATACACACACCGTGCACAATACAGGGTCTGATACACACACCGTGCACAATACAGGGTCTGATACACACATCGTGCACAATACAGGGTCTGATACACACACCGTGCACAATACAGGGTCTGATACACACATAGTGCACAATACAGGGTCTGATACACACATAGTGCACAATACAGGGTCTGATACACACACCGTGCACAATACAGGGTCTGATACACACACCGTGCACAATACAGGGTCTGATACACACATACTGCACAATACAGGGTCTGATACACACACCGTGCACAATACAGGGTCTGATACACACACACATCATGCACAATACAGGGTCTGATACACACATAGTGCACAATACAGGGTCTGATACACACACCGTGCACAATACAGGGTCTGATACACACATAGTGCACAATACAGGGTCTGATACACACACGTGCACAATACAGGGTCTGACACACACATCGTGCACAATACAGGGTCTGATACACAACATCGTGCACAATACAGGGTCTGATACACACACACATCATGCACAATACAGGGTCTGATACACACACCGTGCACAATACAGGGTCTGATACACACATCGTGCACAATACAGGATCTGATACACACACCGTGCACAATACAGGGTCTGATACACACACCGTGCACAATACAGGGTCTGATACACACATCGTGCACAATACAGGGTCTGATACACACACCGTGCACAATACAGGGTCTGATACACACATAGTGCACAATACAGGGTCTGATACACACATAGTGCACAATACAGGGTCTGATACACACACCGTGCACAATACAGGGTCTGATACACACACCGTGCACAATACAGGGTCTGATACACACATACTGCACAATACAGGGTCTGATACACACACCGTGCACAATACAGGGTCTGATACACACACACATCATGCACAATACAGGGTCTGATACACACATAGTGCACAATACAGGGTCTGATACACACACCGTGCACAATACAGGGTCTGATACACACATAGTGCACAATACAGGGTCTGATACACACACCGTGCACAATACAGGGTCTGACACACACATCGTGCACAATACAGGGTCTGATACACACATCGTGCACAATACAGGGTCTGATACACACACACATCATGCACAATACAGGGTCTGATACACACACCGTGCACAATACAGGGTCTGATACACACACCGTGCACAATACAGGGTCTGATACACACATACTGCACAATACAGGGTCTGATACACACATCGTGCACAATACAGGGTCTGATACACACACACATCATGCACAATACAGGGTCTGATACACACACCGTGCACAATACAGGGTCTGATACACACATAGTGCACAATACAGGGTCTGACACACACACCGTGCACAATACAGGGTCTGACACACACATCGTGCACAATACAGGGTCTGATACACACATCGTGCACAATACAGGGTCTAATACACACACTGTGCACAATACAGGGTCTGATACACACACCGTGCACAATACAGGGTCTAATACACACACTGTGCACAATACAGGGTCTAATACACACACTGTGCACAATACAGGGTCTGATACACACATAGTGCACAATACAGGGTCTAATACACACATCGTGCACAATACAGGGTCTAATACACACATCGTGCACATTATATGAAGTCAGTTGCACATTATTGTGAATGTGTGGGTTATTGAAGTATTTCCCTGCACGTAAAATATCTCTATTAACCCATTCAGACCCGATGTATTGTAAGGCCTGATTTCCCTGTGATTTTTTTTTTTTGCCAGGGATCAGCGAATCGCAGGCGTTGCCAGTAACCAGGCGCGACATGTCTTGCAGGTCACGATCCACTCGCCTTCCATTCTGAGCTGAGTCTCCTCCTCCGTCATCTAGAAATGAAACCAAAAGGACATTTATTCTCTGTTCCTGCTTTTGGCGTCAGCAGGTCTCCTCGAAGCCTGGTAACACACGGCGCGCTCCGGACACAGTGCGCACGCTTAAAGGAATACCCCGTGTACAACAAGGGATACGCACGCAGGTTTATGTACATTGATATTTGTAGACCGAGGCCAATCGCGTGGCTATCTTATAAACTATAAAACGCGATTTGCCCAATTTTAGTAAATATTTTAGAAATGATAAAAAATGTGTTTTCTCACCTTTATAAAAAATAAATAATAGAAGAAAAATGAGCGGAAAATGAAGCGTGCGCAATTAACACCTGTATCTGTGTATTACACGCAGGGGGTCTCTAGTAGTGGATAGTGTAAGCAATGCTACAATTTTGAAAGATTTTCAAATTCAGCATTTTTCCCCTAAAATGCTAATAATCTCCTTGTAATCTCAGCCGTATAGAAGGGGATTGTGGGAAATGTAGTTTTGCAGCGCAGCCACAGTTACATCCATAAAAGAACCATGGATGAAGCAGGCAGGTGAGGCCAAAGAAGCCATGGACCAGTCTCTACCAGCAGGGCCTCGGAAAGTAAGGATGACTTGCAGATTGAGGTCCACAACAATGGACACCATAAATCAGGCCTGGAGCTATGGATGTCTTGTAGAGCAAGGCAAGGAGCTACAGTCACCTAGCAGAATCGGGCAAGAAGCCGTGGTCACTTGTAAGAGCCCAAGGGATAGGAAAGAATTGTGAAGCCGGGCCAGGCGGTATGGACAATGGCTGCCAGGGTTTCAGAGCATGGGTCATGACAGGACACCTGGTAAAGAGACCAGGCGCTACACCTTGTTTAGTGAGGACAGGAGCTGTGGACACTTTGTGGAGTTAGGATGGGAGTGGATTGAGGCTATAAATGCCTCCTAGAATGAGGACATGAGCTATGGACGAAGCCAGGAGCTACGAACACCTAGAGTGAGGCCAGGAGCTATGGAGGCTTCCTAGAGTGAGGCCAGGAGCTATGGACACCTAAAGTGAGGCCAGGAGCCATGGACACCTAGAGTGAGGCCAGGAGCTATGGAGGCTTCCTAGAGTGAGGCCAGGAGCTATGGAGGCTTCCTAGAGTGAGGCCAGGAGCTATGGAGGCTTCCTAGAGTGAGGCCAGGAGCTATGGAGGCTTCCTAGAGTGAGGCCAGGAGCTATGGAGGCTTCCTAGAGTGAGGCCAGGAGCTATGGAGGCTTCCTAGAGTGAGGCCAGGAGCTATGGAGGCTTCCTAGAGTGAGGCCAGGAGCTATGGAGGCTTCCTAGAGTGAGGCCAGGAGCTATGGACACCTAGAGTGAGGCCAGGAGCTATGGACACCTAAAGTGAGGCCAGGAGCCATGGACACCTAGAGTGAGGCCAGGAGCTATGGAGGCTTCCTAGAGTGAGGCCAGGAGCTATGGAGGCTTCCTAGAGTGAGGCCAGGAGCTATGGAGGCTTCCTAGAGTGAGGCCAGGAACTATGGACACCTAAAGTGAGGCCAGAAGCTATGGAGGCTTCCTAGAGTGAGGCCAGGAGCTATGGACACCTAGAGTGAGGCCAGGAGCTATGGAGGCTTCCTAGAGTGAGGCCAGGAGCTATGGAGGCTTCCTAGAGTGAGGCCAGGAGCTATGGAGGCTTCCTAGAGTGAGGCCAGGAGCTATGGAGGCTTCCTAGAGTGAGGCCAGGAGCTATGGAGGCTTCTAGAGTGAGGCCAGGAGCTATGGAGGCTTCCTAGAGTGAGGCCAGGAGCTATGGAGGCTTCCTAGAGTGAGGCCAGGAGCTATGGAGGCTTCCTAGAGTGAGGCCAGGAGCTATGGACACCTAAAGTGAGGCCAGAAGCTATGGAGGCTTCCTAGAGTGAGGCCAGGAGCTATGGACACCTAGAGTGAGGCCAGGAGCTATGGAGGCTTCCTAGAGTGAGGCCAGGAGCTATGGACACCTAGAGTGAGGCCAGAAGCTATGGAGGCTTCCTAGAGTGAGGCCAGCTGTTATGGACAAATGGTGAAATCTGTGCCTCTGGCGCCACCCGGTGGAGATGGCAGATAAACAACCAAAAATACAATCAAATAAAATACAATACAAGTAAAATAGTGCAAATAGGATAAAACAATATAATATGACATTTACAGTCTTATCCTGTATACTGCAGGTTGTAAAAGTCTTAATGATTGTGAAAGTCTTAATAATCAGTGCAGGGAGGAATAAAAATAAAAGTCATACAGTATCTGGTATTTGTGGAGTCAGCTGCCTCTCCAGGTCACTTGGTGGTATCTCCCTTTTCCACCTTGTAAGTCAGTATAAAAGAAAGATGTGCTGGCGCTTCTTTTCCTGTTAGTGGTTCCTTCTGCTGCTCCCCGTGGCTCAGAAGTGCAGTATCCTTGCAGGGTTACCATCCTCTGTGTCCCTCAAAATATAAAATGACTCACATAGAGCAATATTGTATAAAATGAAGTGCAAACAAAAGAGAAGAATGTCGTACTCACATTTGCTGGTGTCTTATCGATCAGACACCAGATTTGTAGGCAGTCGGTGACTTCAGAAGGTGCACCGGATCACCTATCAGCCTCAGCCACCTCCTCGGCGAATATAAGCATCCGGGATAGGCGTAAAATAAGGTGAATTTTATTACTAATAAAATATACAGTATACCAAAACGCGTTTCCCATAAAAGGCTTCATCAGTTGGTGCTACGGTAGAAAATGTGAGTACGACATTCTTCTCTTTTGTTTGCACTTCATTTTATACAATATTGCTCTATGTGAGTCATTTTATATTTTGAGGGACACAGAGGATGGTAACCCTGTAAGGATACTGCACTTCTGAGCCACGGGGAGCAGCAGAAGGAACCACTAACAGGACAAGAAGCGCCAGCTCCAGCACATCTTTCTGTTACAGCTGCTATGGACACCTTCTACAATGAAGCAGGAGCGAAGGATATTTACTAGAGCGAGGATAGGAGCTAAGGATATTTACAAGAGCGAGGATAGAAGCTATAGATATTTCCTAGAGCGAGGATAGAAGCTATGGATATTTACTAGAGCGAGGATAGAAGCTATGGATATTTACTAGAGCGAGGATAGAAGCTATGGATATTTACTAGAGCCAGGATAGAAGCTATGGATATTTACTAGAGCGAGGATAGAAGCTATGGATATTTCCTAGAGCGAGGATAGAAGCTATGGATATTTATTAGAGCGAGGATAGAAGCTATGGATATTTCCTAGAGCGAGGATAGAAGCTATGGATATTTATTAGAGCGAGGATAGAAGCTATGGATATTTACTAGAGCGAGGATAGAAGCTATGGATATTTCCTAGAACGAGGATAGAAGCTATGGATATTTCCTAGAACGAGGATAGAAGCTATGGATATTTCCTAGAGCGAGGATAGAAGCTATGGATATTTACTAGAGCGAGGATAGAAGCTATGGATATTTCCTAAAACGAGGATAGAAGCTATGGATATTTCCTAGAGCGAGGATAGAAGCTATGGATATTTCCTAGAGCGAGGATAGAAGCTATGGATATTTACTAGAGCGAGGATAGAAGCTATGGATATTTACTAGAGCGAGGATAGAAGCTATGGATATTTACTAGAGCGAGGATAGAAGCTATGGATATTTCCTAGAGCGAGGATAGAAGCTATGGATATTTACTAGAGCGAGGATAGAAGCTATGGATATTTCCTAGAGCGAGGATAGAAGCTATGGATATTTATTAGAGCGAGGATAGAAGCTATGGATATTTCCTAGAGCGAGGATAGAAGCTATGGATATTTATTAGAGCGAGGATAGAAGCTATGGATATTTACTAGAGCGAGGATAGAAGCTATGGATATTTCCTAGAACGAGGATAGAAGCTATGGATATTTCCTAGAACGAGGATAGAAGCTATGGATATTTCCTAGAGCGAGGATAGGAGCTAAGGATATTTACAAGAGCGAGGATAGAAGCTATGGATATTTCCTAAAACGAGGATAGAAGCTATGGATATTTCCTAGAGCGAGGATAGAAGCTATGGATATTTCCTAGAGCGAGGATAGAAGCTATGGATATTTACTAGAGCGAGGATAGAAGCTATGGATATTTCCTAGAGCGAGGATAGAAGCTATGGATATTTACTAGAGCCAGGATAGAAGCTATGGATATTTACTAGAGCGAGGATAGAAGCTATGGATATTTACTAGAGCGAGGATAGAAGCTATGGATATTTACTAGAGCCAGGATAGGAGCTATGGATATTTGGACACATTTTGGAGGCATCATAGACAGCTTGTAAGGTAAGGTCCACAGCCCTGAATTTGTGGCAGACACGGCTGTCCTCTCTGGTGGCTCCCAGGCCTCACTTCGCTCCTCCCAGATCTGAGCGAGACATTACTAAGAGCAGCCAGGAATGAAGTGAGACTTTTCTTTCATGTTCTTGTGCTGAATCCTCCCTCAGGGCAAACACTGAGAATGCGGAATTTCTGGACCTGTCCGCTTCTTGTGTTTGATTTCCTCTTCCATCAAGTCCTCCACACAAGATGAAGATCTCCTCACCGTGACACGAGACACGCGCGTCTTCACTGAGAATAATCCAAAATAAATAAATATAAAAAACTGCTTCATGACGTTCTATAAAACCTAAATGTATCTATATCTATCTAATCAAATCAAATCAAAATAAGCTTTATTAGCAGGAGCAAATACATTTTAGCATTGCCAAAGCATATGGGGAGGGGGGGGGGGGTAGTGGGACATATATATGGGGGGGGAATGGGCAAGTCCATGGGCATTATCGGGGGTAAGGGATAATGTGAGGTCGGATGGGGGCGAGTCCGTGTTGGGGATTTATAAGTCCGGGATCTCTCATGTTCTCAGTCTGTGACATTCTGTGACGTATTGGGCAGATATTTTCACCGCCGGCTCCTCTTCTCCCAGTATGATGTGGAGTTTCCTCATCTCTTCTCCCAGTATGATGTGGAGTTTCCTCGTCTCTTCTAGGGATGAGCTGTTCGAGTTCGGACAACGGAGTTCGACCCGAACTTTGGCAGTTCGAAAGTTTGCGAATTTCGAACTTTTTGGGTGTGTTCTGTTCGAGTTCGAAAAAAAAAAAGGAAATTTTGAAAAAAGTATAGAAAATGCTTAAAAAAATACTAAAAAATCTAGAAATAAAGAGACTCTTTACTGCAGAATATTATAAGCAACGGTTTATTAGATATTGAATTAAAAACTAATGTGTACGTGGAAAGATTATCAACTCTAAATGACCTCTGTTCACAAACGGGCATAACCCCAGGTGTTTTTAGTCTGGTAATCAATTTGATACATTGTACACCATAATGAGGGTGGGGTGGTGTCTGCTTCTGATTGAGATTTGAGAATTAATTTCCCTAAAACATCCTAATATGCTGCATTTAACCCTTTCTCTGCTGAGGCTTTTCACACCTCTGTGCTGAGGTCATTTTTACCGCTTTCGCTCATCATGTTTAACCGCGTTTTGTAGCCATATTTTGATATATGACCCAGACATATTCTATATCGTTCTTTCCGGCAGACTTGGCAGATTCATAATATGTCATTATTATATCTATACGTTATGTCATGTCTGTATATTATAACAAAAATGCAATAAAATTTGAATTTTCAATAATTTATTATGTGTAAAGTGTTTTTTTTTTCACATTTTAACATGCGAGCAATTGCGGTTATATTTTGTATGGGGTGCGCTTGTTAAAAAAATTAGAGATGGGGTCTCGTCACATTTTTTTTTGGGGAAAATTTCGCTTTTTTTAACAAACGCACCGCATACAAAAATCGTTAGTGCAGCATTATTGTTCACATTATAATTGAAATGGGAACAATATTGCTGCATAAACAAAAAAAACGTGTTTATTTTTTTTATTTAATTTTTTTTAAAAAAATTTTTAAATTTTTTTTTAAACAAAAAAACATTTTTCATGCTCATGTTTGGTATCCTTGGAAAGGCCATGCTCTGGCCGATCTAACGATATCAAACATTAACCCCTAGCTGCCACAGATCGGGAGATAGGGGCTATGCACGATGACGCCAGTCCTCAGAGGGAGTTCCTGGAGGCTTGGCCGACATCCAAGATGTCGGCCAGCTCCAGGAGAGGATCACGATCCGGCGCTTTTCAGCGCCGATTCGTGATCCGGCTCCCCAGGGGTTAATCACAGCCACCGTTTGGAAGGGCAGGCTGTGCCCTTCCAAACGGTGCCTGGATTAACCCTCTGCCCCCCGGCGATTGGGAGGGAGAGAGGTCCGAAGGACCTCCCCCCCCCCCTCCCTTTCAGGCGCTTCCTCCGCACATGCGGGGGGGGGGCGCCTGAATGAGATGTCATCGCGCCACCGCGATGACATGTAATTGCTCTGCCGGGGTCCCGGAGTGCTGGGCTGACACCCAAGATGTCAGCCCGCACCGGGGGGGGGGGGGCAGCAATCCGTCGGAATCCGGCGGATTGCTGCCTCCTGTGCATGGACGCGCTCAGCGCATCCATAGCACAGGAGAACCACTTGGCTGGACGCGCTGAGAGCGTCCATAGCAGCCAAGTGGTTGACTGGTGTTTGAAAAAAATTCAAAATAACATCTAAGGCTAGGGTCAGATGAGCGTATTTTGTACGGACTGTGCGTCCATGTAGTATGGACGTACTTACTGACTGACAACAAGGTAGTGGCCACACAGTCCGTTTTTTTCACTGACGTATTTCTTGACTGATGTAGGAGGGAAAATAAATTAAAATGAAAAAACATTCTGTCCTTCAAAAATGCTGGACGTATAAATGCAGTCCGTCTGACCTCGTTTCATCACTCACACACAAAGCTACACGGACGTTGCGGACGTGGCGCACTCCGCACGTCCGTTCTAGCAGTATTACGTTCTTGCCTAACCTGCGTCCGTTTGCAGCGTCCGTCAGCCCCCGCACTTCCGTGCGGACGTACTTCGTGTGTGGGGCTCCATTGGTCAGAATGCTATGCTGCCACGGAGGTACAAATGTGCGGCAACACGGACGTGATAAGCAATGTTATTTTTCACCTCGGGATTAAACATTCACAGGGTTATTCAGAGAGCGGTGAAAAGCAGGAGAATAACTGGAGAAGTGAAAATTCTAGGTCAAAATAGCCAAACCAGAAAAATTCTCCCATTTTTCTCACTTTCCAAATCAGCTATTTGGTCTAGATTGTTCTCTTCTCCTGCCAGTTCTCCTGGCTTTCACCTCTCTCCTCTCAGGGTTGTTCAGAGAAAGGTGAAAACCAGGAGAATGGCAGGAAAAGAGAACAATCTGGACCAAATAGCCGATTTGGAAAGTGAGATAAGGCTAGGGTCAGACTAACGCATTTTTCGCAGCGACCGTCAAAAAGTGCGTCCGAACGCATTGCCTTATTTTTTCACGGAATGCGCGAAAACGGTCATACGATGCGCATTTTTGTGCGTGATTTTTTACGGATACAAACCAGGAAACTTTGGGTGTCTGGACGTTATGTTGGCCGGACATGAGCAGGGTCTGATGTCTCCAAATCACGCACACACGTCGCTAGTGGACGCAGCACACTCTGTACGTCCGTACTAGCGGTTCTGCGTTCTCAAAAAATGCGTTCATTTTCCACTTGCGTTGCGCAGCCGGACTTTTGTGCGACCGTACTTCGTATATTGGCCGTCATTGCCCGTCATTTGCTGCTAGTGCGGCCGTGATTAAGTGCGCCTAAATGCACGTTAAAAATTCGCTAGTCTGACCCCAGCCTAAATGGGAGAATTTTTCTGGTTTGGCTATTTTGACCTAGAATTTTCCATTCTCCAGTCATTCTCCTGCTCTTCACCGCTCTCTGAATAACCCTGACAGGAATATTCAGAGAAAGGTGAAACTCAGGAGAATGACTGAAGAGAAAATTCTAGGTCAAAATAGCCAAACCAGAAAAATTCTCCCATTTTTCTCACTTTCCAAATCGGCTATTTGGTCTAGAATTTTCCATTCTCCAGTCATTCTCCTGCTTTTCACTGCCAAAAAATCTGTAAACTTTTTCTGCGTGTCCGAAAATGTCTCCTCTTTTCATACAGACTGCCGCCCCAAGCAGTTGTTTATGGATAAATTAAAGGAAAATCATTAACCGTCATTTGAAATGTCATTTTTTGGTTTTTACATGTTTCTATACATTCTAGAATTCCTCCACTTCAGGGGCAGGTTATGGGGACCTCCTAGGCACGATATTTGAAGGAATTTTTCGTTTTTATTTTTAACCCTTATTTCATGGAAAACTCACTGTCCCTTTTAAAAAACGTTTTTTTTTTACTTTTTGTCCTTGTTTCCTGTCCCCAGGCACTACCCGGACCCCCATACACCTTTTATGGCAAATATCTAGCATATATGCCCTCTTTGAGGGCACTCTAAGGCTAGGGACAGATGAGCGCATTTTCTGCGGCCACCGTCAAAATGTACGTCGATCGTGCGCACGCATTTTTCACGGAATACGCTTAAGTGGTCAGACGATGCGCAATTCTGGACGTATTTCATGACGATGGGGTGAAAAAAGTCTAGGGAATCCGGCTGTTTGAACGTTATGTTGGCCGCACACTAGCAGCGTCTGACATCTCCTAATCACGCACACACGCTGCCATGCGGCCGCAGCGCACTCTGTACGTCAGTACCAGCGGTTTAACGTTCTCGAAAAAATGCGTTCATTTTCCACTTGCGTTGCGCGGCCGGACTTTTGTGCGACCGTACTTCGTATATTGGCTGTCATTGCCCGTCATCTGCTGCTAGTGCGGCCGTAATTATGTGCGCCAGAACGCGCGTTCGCACTGCCTCAGTCTGACCCTAGCCTAAAATCCAAATTTTCAGCCCCATTGACTTGTATTGAGTTCGGGTTCGGATCCGAACATTTGGAAAGTTCGGCTTCGGCTTCGAACCGAACTCGGGGAGTGTTCGGCTCCTCCCTAGTCTCTTCTATAGAGGTGAAGTCCGGGATGAGAGTGGAGAGTCTCTGGAAGTGAGTTTCCCTCAGTGCTGAGTACTTGGGGCACTGTAGGAGGAAGTGGACCTCATCTTCCAGGGCCTCCTGGTCACAATGCTGGCACAGTCTATTCTCCCTGGGCTTGTAGGTCTGTCTATGCCGCCCTGATTCAATTTCCAGGCTGTGGGCGCTCAGTCTGTACCGGCTCAGGATCTGTCTGTCCTTGGGGTCTTGTAGTAGCTCCAGG
>RXON01004359.1:0-2500 GCA_009667805.1 Leptobrachium leishanense | reverse complement strand
TGTTCTCAGTGAGAAGTTCAAAGGTTTCGCAAAGAAATATTTAAACTAGGAGGGGACGACAAAAGGGTAAAAAACAATCTGCCTGATTGTCCCCCAAAACTAAATCTGAGGGTGCAAGCAACATGCGGGGAAAAAAATGACAAGCTCAGAGTCGTGTCTATAAATGCTCGCAGTTTAGTCAATAAAATCAATGAACTGGAGGCAATGATGGCAGCTGAAAAAGTAGATTTAGTGGCGGTTACTGAGACATGGTTCAGTGAGAAAAATAACTGGGACATAACAATACCGGGGTACTCTTTATATAGAAAAGACAGAGAAGGTAGGAAAGGAGGAGGAGTGGCCCTGTATGTGAAAAACAACATAAAAACGAACCAAATAAAAGTGAGCGAGGTGAACATAGAGTCAGTTTGGGTTACGCTAACATTTGGCAATCATACAGTAGCTCGTGTAGGTGTGATCTATAGACCCCCTGGACAAGTAGAAGAGCTAGATAATCTGCTGGTTGAGGAAATAGCCAAAATGGCAATGAAGGGGGAAGTTATTATCATGGGGGACTTTAATCTTCCTGATGTGAACTGGAAAACCAAAACAGCTGGGTGCACCAGGAGTAAAATATTCTAAACTCCTTACTGGGATTATCTCTAACACAAGTAGTTGAGGAGCCGACCCGTAAAGAGGCCATATTGGATTTAATACTCACAAATGGAGGTTTGGTATCGGACGTTGTTGTAGGTGAAAATTTGGGATCTAGTGATCACCAGTCAGTATGGTTTAATATAAGAACAGGGATGGAGCCGCACCACACAAAAACAAAAGTTTTAGACTTTAAAAAAACAGATTTTTCTAAAATGAGACTTTGTGTGAAGGAGTCATTATCAGACTGGAGGAGTTTAAAGGGAGTCCAGGAGAAATGGGATTATTTAAAGGAAGCATTATTGAAGGCCACAGGCAATTGCATTCGACTTGTTAGCAAAAAAGGGAAGAAACCACTGTGGTACTCTGCAGAAGTGGCCAAAATAGTGAAGAACAAAAAGACAGCATTCAATAATTATAAAACAACTCAGAGTGAAGAAGATAGGCAAACCTATAAGATTAGGCAGAAAGAGGCAAAGCAATTTATAAGAGCTTCCAAAGCACACGCAGAAGAGAAAATAGCTCAGTCAGTAAAAAAGGGGGACAAAACATTTTTTAGATACATAAACGAGAAAAGTAAAACAAGGATTAGTTCGATTAAAAACAAAGGAAGGAAGGTATGTAGAAGAGGATAAAAGTCTCGCTGACTGCCTCAATGAATATTTTTGTTCAGTCTTTGCAGAAGAAAAGGAAGGAAAGGGACCTCAGTTAGGAGGAAACACTAACGAGACATTTACATATCCGTTAACAGAGGAGGAGGTTCTACAGCAGCTGTCTAAAATAAAGACAAATAAGTCAATGGGGCCTGATGGGATCCACCCTAAATTATTAAAAGCGCTCAGTGATGTAATAGCAAAACCGTTAACAGATTTATTTAACCAATCCTTGCTAACGGGAGTCATCCCAGAAGACTGGAAATTAGCAAATGTTGTGCCTATTTACAAGAAGGGTAGTAGGGAGGAATTGGGGAACTATAGGCCAGTTAGTCTTACGTCAGTAGTGGGGAAATTAATGGAAACCATGTTAAAGGAAAGGATTGTTGAACATCTAAAAACACATAGATTACAGGATCAGAAACAACATGGGTTTACCTCAGGGAGATCATGCCAAACTAATTTTATTGATTTTATTGATTGGGTAACAAAAATAATAGACACAGGTGGTGCAGTAGACATTGCTTATTTAGATTTCAGTAAGGCTTTTGATACTGTTCCGCATAGAAGCTTATCAATAAATTGCAATCTTTGAGCTTGGATTCCAATATTGTTGAATGGATTAGGCAGTGGCTGAGTGACAGGTAACAGAGGGTTGTGGTAAATGGAGTTTATTCGGCACAAGGTCTTGTTACCAGTGGGGTACCTCAGGGGTCAGTACTTGGACCCATTCTCTTTAATATTTTTATTAGTGATATTGCAGAAGGTATTAATGGTAAAGTATGTCTTTTTGCTGATGACACAAAGATTTGCCACAGGGTTGACGTTCCTGGAGGGATCAGCCAAATGACAAATGATTTAGGTAAACTAAAAAAATGGTGGGAGCTGTGGCAATTGAGTTTTAATGTGGATAAGTGCAAGATAATGCACCTGGGACGTAAAAACCCAAGGGCTGAATATAGAATATTTGATACATCTGAGGGTTGGGATTTAGGGTTATTATTTCAGAGGATCTAAGGGTAAGTAGTCAATGTAATAGAGCAGCAGGAAATGCTGGCAGAATGCTTGGAAATACTGGCAGAATGCTTGGAAATGCTGGCAGAATGCTTGGTTGTGTAGGGAGAGGTATTAGCAGTAGGAAAAGGGAAGTGCTCATGCCACTGTACAGAGCACTGGTGAGACCTCACTTGGAGTACTGTGTGCAGTACTGGAGA
>RXON01004358.1:0-20939 GCA_009667805.1 Leptobrachium leishanense | reverse complement strand
GGCAGAAACTCTTTCACGAGAAAAACACTGAGGATAAGTGGAATATCTTTAAACTAACACTAGAAAAGTACACGTCTCAATATATTCCACTGGTTAATAAATATAAAAGAAACAGACTGAAACCAATGTGGCTTAGTAGGAAGGTACTAAGGAAATGAAAATAAAAAGAGGGCATTTAAAGCTTTTAATCTGATAAATCTGAGGCATCCTATAAAGCATATAGGGCAGCCAATAAAGCATGTAAAAATGCGATTAGATGGGCTAAACTAGAAAATGAAAACAAATAGCCAAAGAGAGCAAGACCAACCCTAAAAGATTCTTTAGGTACATAAATTCCAAAAACCCAGAGTGAAAATGTAGGTTCACTAAAATCTGAGTCTGGGTTATTGTTAACTGAAGATAAGGATAAAGCAGAAATTTTAAATGATTATTTTTCTTCAGTATTTATCAAAGAGAAACCTATAACAGGAGACATCAATTCATTAATAAAAACTTAATACAAAGTGACTGGTTGACTCAGGACAAGGTTTTGCAGAAATTAAACAATGTGAATGTGAATAAAGCCCAGGGCCAGATGGAATTCACCCGCGAGTACTGAGAGAGCTATGTGTTGAAATATGTAAACCTCTGTTCTTAATCTTTCAAGATTCTTTTCTTTCAGGAATAGTACCAGAGGATTGGAGAAAAGCTGACGTCGTCCCTATATTTAAGAAAGGTTTAAAATTGTGCCTGGGAATTATAGACCTATGAGCTTAACATCTGTGGCTGGGAAAGTATTCGAGGGGTTACTAAGGGATAATTTCAGGAATTTATTGGGAGGTATAATGTTATTGGCAAAAATCAGCATGGTTTCATGAAACACAGATCATGTCAGACTAACCTAATTACGTTCTATGAGGAAGTAAGTAGAAGTATAGATCAGGGGGTCGCAGTGGATGTTGATTTACTTAGATTTTGCCAAAGCTTTCGACACAGTTCCACACAAAAGGTTACTATTTAAATTAAGAAAAAATTGTCTAGATGAAAATACTTGTTCTTGGATAGAAAACTGGCTAAAAGATAGGGTACAGAGAGTGGTCATAAATGGTACATTTTCAAGATGGACACCAGTGGTAAGCGGTGTCCCTCAGGGGTCTGTTATAGGACCAATACTATTCATTTATTTATAAATGACCTTGAGATAGGCATTGAAAGTCATGTATCAGTGTTTGCAGATGACACAAAACTAGGAAAAGTAATACAATGTGAGCAGGATGTTACTTCGCTGCAGAGGGATTTAGATAAATTGGGGGACTGGGCACTTAAATGGCAGATGAGATTTAATGTAGATAAATGCAAAGTTATGCACTTTGGAGTGAAGAACACACAAGTAACTTATACCCTAAATGGTACGGAGTTAGGGAAATCCAAGCAGGAGAAGGATTGGGAATAATCATAGACTTCAAACTAAGTAACAATGTGCAATGTCAAACAGCAGCCGCCAAGGCAAGCAAAGTATTGGCATGCAATAAAAGGGGAGTTCACTCACGGGATGAAAACATAATTTTGCCTCTGTATAAATCAATGGTCAGGCCGCACCTTGAATATGCCGTGCAATTTTGGGCACCTGTCTTAAAAAAAGATATTATAGCGCTAGAAAAAGTGCAGAGACGGGCAACTAAATTAATAAGGGGAATGGGGTTAAGTTATGAGGCAAGATTAACAAGCTTAAACCTGTTTAGTTTAGAGAAACGGCGCCTTAGAGGGGATCTGATAACCTTATATAAATATATACGGGGGCCATTATCAACCATTGTCTGATAACCTATTCATTAACAGGACTATACACAGGACACGGGTCATCCATTTAGACTGGAAGAAAGAAAATTTAGCTTAAAGCATAGGAAGGGTTATTTTATGGTGAGAACAATAAAGCTGTGGAATTCTCTGCCTTGAGGTGGTTGGGTCAGAGTCTGTACAGACTTTTAAAAAACGACTGGATGACTTCCTGCAGACACAGAATATTAAGGGTTATAATATTTAATATGTGGGTAAAAGCTTCTTGATCCAAGGAGAAATCTGACTGCCATTCTGGGGTCAAGAAGGAATTTTTTCCCAGTATGTTGCATATTTCAGACTGGGTTTTTTGCCTTCTTTTGATCAACAGCAGTAGGTTATGTGGGAGAGGCTGAACCCGATGGACGCATGTCTTTTTTCAGCCTATATAACTATATAACTATGTAACTGTGTAACTGTCATTGTAGTCAAACAATTCAGCTGACTCCTCCTGTCACGGATCCCGGATCCCACCACGCAGTCCTTCCTTAAAGCCGAACACTCCACAGAGCCCAAAAGCTACCAACAGGGTAGCCGTAAAAGAATCCCTAACTGTCTGGTCCTTATAATTGACCAGGTGTATATTTAAAAAACAACAACAAGAGAGATTGTGGCAAATACAACACAGCTATAATAAGCTGGTTAAAACCACTTAGAAAACATAGAAACATAGAAAAATGTCGGCAGATAAGAACCTTTCGGCCCATCTAGTCTGCCCAATTACATGGATACTTTACCTGGATTTATCTTTTGTTTAGGATAGCCTTATGCCTATCCCATGCTTGCTTAAATTCAATTACTGTTTTGGCCTCTACCACTTCTACTGGAAGACTGTTCCATGTATCCACCACCCTCTCAGTAAAATAATGCTTCCTGATGTTACTTTTAACCTCTTGCCCCTAATCTAAGACTATGTCCTCTTGTTTTGCTATTTTGTTTCCTTTTAAATATACTCCTTCCTCTACCTTGTGGATTCCCTTTACGTATTTAAATGTTTCTATCATATCTCCTCTGTCTCGTCTTTTTTCCAAGCTGTACATGTTAAGATCATTAACCCTTTCCTGGTAACTTTTCTCCTTCAAGCCGTACACCATTTTAGTAGCCCTTCTCTGAACTCTCTCTAAGATGTCTATATCCTTCTGGAGAATACGGTCTCCAGTACTGCACACAGTACTCCAAGTGAGGTCTCACCAGTGCTCTGTACAGTGGCATGAGCACTTCCCTTTTCCTACTGCTAATACCTCTCCCTACACAACCAAGCATTCTGCTAGCATTTCCAAGCATTCTGCCAGCATTTCCTGCTGCTCTATTACATTGACTACTTACCCTTAGATCCTCTGAAATAATGACCCTAAATCCCAACCCTCAGATGTATAAAATATTCTATATTCAGCCCTTGGGTTTTTACGTCCCAGTTGCATTATCTTTCACTTATCCACATTAAAACTCAATTGCCACAGCTCCCACCATTTTTTTTAGTTTACTAAATCATTGTCATTTGGCTGATCCCTCCAGGAACGTCAACCCTGTTGCAAATCTTTGTGTCATCAGCAAAAAGACATACTTTTCCATTAATACCTTCTGCAATATCACTAATAAAATATATATTAAAGAATGGGTCCGAGTACTGACCCTGAGGTACCCCACTGGTAACAAGACCTTGTGCCGAATAAACTCCATTTACCACTTGCGCTGGTATCAAATAGAACATAAAATTAAACATAAATTTTTATTAGATTGATTCTAAAAATAGATAGACATACAATTCTATATAGAAAAAATACTCAGTATACTCAAAAACAGTGAGAAAATGTGTATAATAAGAGACCAAAACGGTATGAATTATCCCTATCCTCAATTCAGCAAATACAAGTTAATTGGTTGATTAGTTAGCAGGATAGCTGGTCTCCTTAAGACATTAGTGTATGGTTAGAATATCACTTAACAGTAGATAGAGGGTGTAGAGTAGACAACTGGATGAGCTAATGTGCTGCAGTATAAGGATCCTAGATTGAACACTTAACTAACTACTATAATAAACTTGGTCACAGTCCTAAAAGGGATACACCAAGCACCAATCAGCTAATGATTAAATATCACCAACCTATACCATGGACAATTAAACCATTGAATTGGTCAATATCTCATGTCCGGAAGGTACAGCCCTAAATACGAGCGTTCATTGGAAAACATGTTATATCAAAGTAGTTAAATACATACAAAAAAGGGTCAATAAACTGTGTTGAATAAAGATAGGTATCGCTGACACATACCATGGACAAATACACCATTTAATTGGTAAGTAACTCGTGTCCAGAAGGTGCTGCCCTGAATAAAGGAGAATCTTGTGCTGACCCAATCTACAAAAACACACAGTACTACACAATGAATTATACAAGTTGGTTGCTGCAGTAAAATAGCCCCAATGGCAATAATAATATAATTCATTGTGCAGTACTGTGTGTTTTTGTAGATTGGGTCAGCACAAGATTCTCCTTTATTCAGGGCAGCACCTTCTGGACACGAGTTACTTACCAATTAAATGGTGTATTTGTCCATGGTATGTGTCGGCGATACCTATCTTTATTCAACACAGTTTATTGACCCTTTTTTGTATGTATTTAACTACTTTGATATAACATGTTTTCCAATGAACGTTCGTATTTAGGGCTGTACCTTCCAGACATGAGATATTGACTAATTGAATGGTTTAATTGTCCATGGTATAGGTTGGTGATATTTAATCATTAGCTCATTGGTGCTTGGTGTATCCCTTTTAGGACTGAGACCAAGTTTATTATAGTAGTTAGTTAAGTGTTCAATCTAGGATCCTTATACTGCAGTACATTAGCTCATCCAGTTGTCTACTCTACACCCTCTATCTACTGTTTAGTGTATGGTTAGAATATCACTTATGTCTTAAGGAGACCAGCTATCCTGCTAACTAATCAACCAATTAACTTGTATTTGCTGAATTGAGGATAGGGATAATTCATACCGTTTTGGTCTCTTATTATACACATTTTCTCACTGTTTTTGAGTATACTGAGTATTTTTTCTATATAGAATTGTATGTCTATTTTTAGAATCAATCTAATAAAAATTTATGTTTAATTTATGTCTTCTATTTGATACCAGCACAAGTGGTTTTAACCAGCTTATTATAGCTGTGTTGTATTTGCCACAATCTCTCTTGTTGTTTTTTTGTTATGAAATATAGGTTTAATCCTTAAATGTGCTGGTTTGACTCCATTGTCCTTGAGGCAAAAGTTCTTCTTTTCAGGTATATATTTACTAGTTAGACAGAAAGGGTTAATCAAAGACAATGTCGTCATAAAACACCAGGTCACCAACACAGGGGTAATCAGATGAGCCAGAATCAGGAATACAGAGTATAGAATAGTTATTTGGAGTAGCCGGGTCGATATCAGTGCAGGAGCGTAGTACAAGGAAATAGTCTAGGGCAACGGAAGGCAGAATAGTCAGAAAACAAGCAGAGGTCAATAACAGGTTCAATCACGAGAGAATTCAGGTACAGGGAGCTCAGGTATGGATAACCACGATCTGGCACTGCTTAGAAGGAACTGTTGGTTTTTAAAAGACCTGGACTCCTCTTATAGGTCCATGTCACCAGACCGCACCCCCCTCTCAAGCCGCGCCTCATGCTGCCACCTCCCTGCCTGTCTCTATTTAAACCGGACACTGGCAAACGAGCAGCATCAGACATGCTGCGGCAGAGCACACCGGAGGGGCTGGAAGCCCCCCACGTTACAGTACCCCCCCTCCACGGGAGGCCACCGGATGACCAACAGGACAATTGGCAGGACGACCACTGGGGCGAGTGGCAGGACGACCACCGGGGCAATCGGGGTGCGAGGCATGGAACGCCCTGACCAACCTAGAGGCAGGCATGTTGGAAGCAGGAATCCAGGACCGGTCCTCCAGACCATAACCCACCCAATTGACCAAGTACTGCAGAGCACCCTTGAACAGCCTAGAATCCAGAACTTTCCTAACCTCATACTCGGCTTCTCCATCGATCGGAACAGGAGGAGGAGGAGGAATGACCCGCGTGACCCTGTTACACAACAAAAGCTTCAGTAGGGAGGTGTGGAAGACGTTGTGCAAGCGAAGATGTCTAGGAAGGGCAAGAGCATAAGCCACAGGGTTAACGCGGTGAATGATCTTGTATGGACCGATAAACCGAGGTGCCATTTTCATAGAAGGCACCCGCAACTTCACATTCCTAGTGGACAACCAAACTCTATACCCCACGTTGTAGGAAGGAGCCTGTAACCTATGCCTGTCAGCCTTGTGTTTCTGGACAGCAACATGTAATGGTTATTGGATTGGAACATGAGATGAAGCCCTTAAGGCAGGTGAGTAACTGACTGGACACAAGGACAGACGGATTTCTCCAAAACCAAGGAGCACCAAAAAACAGAACAGAATTGCCACTAAGCTCCGAAGGCTTCAAGACCGGCAGACAACTTAGGACATTCAGAAACACAAAGATACACTTGACAATCCGTGAAGTGAGCAGGCTGCAGAACAGTAAACAAAACAGACAGACTATACTAAAAGAGGTCCTTATAAGCGGCCTCTGAATATATTACTAAACTAAGACAAGGTACATAAAACATGAAACATACAAGAATCGTCAATCAGGCAGAGGTTGGCAACAGATCAGAAATATACGGTACCGGGGGGAGTAGAAGGGATAGTCAAAAATAAAGCCGAGGTCAGAACCAGAAAACACTTGAACAGGAATGCTTTGCAGTAACTCAGGAAACACGAACCAGACAGAACCACCATCAAACTCCACAAACAGTCAATGAGGCTCTGTGCTGCTGGGAATATATAGGGAGTGGGTCTGTGTGATTGGGCCATGTGACCCCAGACCAGAAGATCACAACAGAACCCCAGATCAGCCCTAAACAGCAGAGCCAGACACACCATAGGGGAAAAACAAACATGAAGACCCTTCACCACCAGGGGGCAAGGCCGAGACGTGACATAACCCCCTCCCTTACGGGTGACCTCCGGGCACCCAAAACAAAAACATGGCGAAACAGAATCAGGAAACCAGATCACGAACACCAGTCACCAAAATCCATTTGAGGTCCCACTCAGAGTCGTCATCCTCCTCCCCAAGACGCCTCCGACTATGAGGGTTCCTTTGAATGGCATCCCAGTGGTCCTTCCTGAACACCAGTCCAAAGGGCGACTGCACATAGCCCTCAGGGACATGACGGGGTTGGGGGATCTCGGCATCAGTCAGACTGGACATAGAATCAGTTGGACTAGGGTTAGTCACCTTTTTACGTCTTCTCCTTGAACGAGATCTAGAACTGGTGACCACCCCACACGACACGGCAATAGTAGGGGCAGACTTGGTTATCTGTTTAACACCACACGATTGAAACCTCTCTACCCCACAAGTGGGTTTGACAGCAATGGGCCCACTGCAAGACGTGGGCACAGTGGTCACGTGACTTGACTTGGATACGACTCCCTTGCAGCTCGACTTGGACAGACTTGACAACTCGCCTTTAACTGGCACACCGTTGGAACAGAGGACATTGCCAGGATATGATACAACTGCCACCTCACCATTGTTACAGATTTCACCTGGAGGAGTGCACTGTGGACCCTCCGAGTCATCGGAATCCTCCTCAAAACACCTGAGAGCATTAGAGTCTTTCTTGATCATGGCCCAGTGTGCCTCACGGAACAACATCCCGCATGGGGATCGTATATAACCTTCGGGTACAGGGCTAGAATTTGTAGCACCAGTCATCTTGGATGTCACTCCATTAACTGGCAGGACTGGCAAATAACCAGAAACAGACATACCTGGCAGCGTGCCATCAGGGGCTGACATGAGGGACTCTTGGCCCAAACCAGACATGAAGGACTTAGTACCCACCTGGGACAAAATTGGCATAATCGCCAGAAACAGGCATTAGGGGCACATTGCCCGAATTACACATGAAGGGCTCGGGACCCACACTTGGCAAGACAACGGTAGGAACAACACTGGACCCACTGTGGGACAAGGGCACAGTGGTCTCATGTGTTAATGTGAGCACATTGGTCTCATAACCTAACGAGGCCTCAGCTGTCTCGCAGAAAGACATGGGCACTGTTGTCTCGCAGAAAGACATGGGCACTGTTGTCTCGCAGAAAGACATGGGCACGGCTGCCTCGCAGCAGGACATGGGCACGGCTGCCTCGCAGCAGGACATGGGCACGGCTGCCTCGCAGCAGGACATGGGCACGGCTGCCTCGCAGCAGGACATGGGCACGGCTGCCTCGCAGGAGGACATGGGCACGGCTGCCTCGCAGCAGGACATGGGCACGGCTGCCTCGCAGCAGGACATGGGCACGGCTGCCTCGCAGCAGGACATGGGCACGGCTGCCTCGCAGCAGGACATGGGCACGGCTGCCTCGCAGCAGAACATGGGCACGGCTGCCTCGCAGCAGAACATGGGCACGGCTGCCTCGCAGCAGAACATGGGCACAGCTGCCTCGCACAACACGGGCACAACTGTCTCGTGGATCGGAATCGGCATGACTAGCAGCTCGCTAGTAGAACCAGGCATGAAGGTTATGTTTAGATACAGGCACTTCGGCCTCATAACAAAGCATAGGCACGGCTACCTCGTAGCTCAACATCGGCACAACTGACTCATCAGCAGGCAGGAAGGGCTCTGGGCCCACGACAGGCGTGAAGGGCTCTGGGCCCACGACAGGCGTGAAGGGCTCTGGGCCCACGACAGGCGTGAAGGGCTCTGGGCCCACGACAGGCATGAAGGGCTCTGGGCCCACCTGGGACAAAACCGCTGACACACAGCTTGGGAGGGGTACAGCTGACACACAGCTTGAGAGTGTTGCTGCTGACACACAGCTTGGGAGTGTTGCCGCTGACACACAGCTTGGGAGTGTTGCCGCTGACACACAGCTTGGGAGTGTTGCCACTGACACACAGCTTGGGAGTGTTGCCGCTGACACACAGCTTGGGAGTGTTGCCGCTGACACACAGCTTGGGAGTGTTGCCGCTGACACACAGCTTGGGAGTGTTGCCGCTGACACACAGCTTGGGAGTGTTGCCGCTGACACACAGCTTGGGAGTGTTACCGCTGACACACAGCTTGGGAGTGGTACCGGCAATGTGCCAGGTTCTGGCACCACTGACACCTTGTCAGACAGAAACAAAACTGCCTCCCGCCAGGAACGGACATAGGCACAATACAATGGCAGAACAGACAGGTTTTTCTTTATGCTGTTACCTGTAACAACAGCGCCACCCTGGACCCTTGTGGCATCAGCGGCCACCCTGGGCCCGTGTGCATCAGCGCCACCCTGGGCCCTTGTGCAACAGTGCCACCCTGGGCCCTTGTGGCAACAGCGCCACCCTGGGCCCTTGTTGGCAACAGCGCCACCCTGGCCCTTGTGGCAACAGCGCCACCCTGGGCCCTTGTGGCAACAGCGCCACCCTGGACCCTTGTGGCAACAGCGCCACCCTGGACCCTTGTGACAACAGCGCCACCCTGGACCCTTGTGGCAACCGCGCCACCCTGGGCCCTAGACCCATGACAATAACTGAGAAACAGTGATCTACTGCATAACATGGAAGCAGGTAGTGTGCCTTGAGGTGGAACAATTTCGGCTTTATTACCACACATGGAATTTGTAACACCCCTGCATTGCACAGAAACAGAGGTCCCAGCAGTAGGGTCAGCGCTATGGCTACATGACGTGGATACCAGGGTCTAACCCTGAGAACATGACATTCTGGGTTTGGGCTTTAATGGACAGCAAAAGATTTTATGCTGGGGTGAACTGCAATAATAACAGAGATTAAGAATTCTACGTCTCTCTCTTTCACTCATGGGAGGTTCCCCAAAGACTCTGCTGGGAGGAACCGCATAATTAAGCACACTGAGAGACAGCATTAACCTCTTCAGCTCTGTCAGCAGATCAAAAACCATCTGAAGCACAGAATTTAACACAGTAAGCTCACCTGCAGGCATTAATGGACTGTTTTAATGTAACGGTTAGCCCCTGCTTGGGCCATCGTGGTGGATTGGAACATGAGATGAAGCCCTTAAAGCAGGTGAGTAACTGACTGGACACAAGGACAGACGGATTTCTCCAAAACCAAGGAGCACCAAAAAACAGAACAGAATTGCCACTAAGCTCCGAAGGCTTCAAGACTGACAGACAACTTAGGACATTCAGAAACACAAAGATACACTTGACAATCCGTGAAGTGAGCAGGCTGCAGAACAGTAAACAAAACAGACAGACTATACTAAAAGAGGACCTTATAAGCGGCCTCTGAATATATTACTAAACTAAGACAGACAAGGTACATAAAACATGAAACATACAAGGATCGTCAATCAGGCAGAGGTTGGCAACAGATCAGAAATATACGGTACCAGGGGGGAGTAGAAGGGATAGTCAAAAATAAAGCCGAGGTCAGAACCAGAAAACACTTGAACAGGAATGCTTTGCAGCAACTCAGGAAACACGAACCAGACAGAACTACCATCAAACTCCACAAACAGTCAATGAGGCTCTGTTGCTGCTGGGAATATATAGGGAGTGGGTCTGTGTGAGGCCATGTGACCCCAGACCAGAGAGATAACAACAGAACCCCAGATCAGCCCTAAACAGCACAGCCAGACACACCATAGGGAAAAACAAACATGAAGACCCTTCACACCAGGGGCAAGGCCAGAACGTGACACAACATTGCGCTCCATGTTTTCATAATCTGTCTCCAAATTCTTGTAGTTGTGTGAGATGTTCATCGAGAGCTGGGATTGGTCTGTTCAGCAAACTGAAGCGGTAGACCGAGGGGAAAAAAACCATAGAATAGCAGAAAAAGGACAGTGGCCAGTGTCTCGTTAACGGCTTATTTCGTGCATACTCGGCCCAGGGCAACAGCCCGACCAATTGTCTTGTTGTTGTGTGGTAAAGCAAACGTATGTACTGCTGTCACGGGATGGCCCAGCACCCTCAGCCAGGGGCGGTGCAGTGACAGTGGGGACATGGACACTTGGGTGTGGTGGCACGCACCTTGTTTTTCGTTATTTTATTTAGAGGTGACATTGTGTGTGTTAATAAAGTGTTCCCTGTTGGTTATGGTGTGATGTATTTTCCCTGTGTTTGCCTTGCTCGCCGCCATTTTCCGATCCTTGTGGCGCAGTTGGAATTTCGATTCGGAAAATGGCCGATTCGAACCATCCGGTTCGAATCGTAAAATGGCCGATTCGGACCATCCGGTCCGAATTGGCGACTCCCTGAAGGCTAAGGGCCAATGGGTCCTGGGAGGGCGGGCAAGGAGTCCCATTGTATTCTAATTATGATAAGAAGTAAAAAGTCTGTACTGTAAACAATAAAGGCAGTTCCTGCAGTACATTCAGCTTTGTCTGGTGTGGCTTGATTCTCCGCCGTATTTCGGATCTGAGTGTCCCCCGCGGCCTCAGATACGGTGCCCATCCGATCCGAATCGAGCGCGCTGACCCTGCATCGAGCATCAGGGCAGCGGCGCTACATAAGAAGATTCGATCGGAACAAACCCAGCGATCCGAACTGAACGGCCCCGCCGGGAGCCGCGCATCGACCGTCGCGGTAAGACCCGACCTACCACCTGGTCCCGCCAGATCCGAAGCGCCCTCCCCTACCGATCCGAAGCGCCCTTCCCTACCCATCGGAAGCCCTCCAGTTCCGATCCGACCCGCCATCCCTTCCCGACCCGAAACATCACCGCTCAAGATCCGAAGAAACCTCCGCCCCGGATCGGAAACGTTTCCCACCTAAGAACCGAAACGTTTCCCCATAAGATCCGAATCTTCCTCCGCAGCCGCTAGGGCTGATTCCCGCAGGCGTCCCACACCCGCCAGGTCAAGGAACCAGTTGCTCGGGACGCTGAGTGCTGTATGGCTCAGTGGTCGGACTGGTTTCAGGCAGGGGTCCCCTCCACCGCCCGCTAACCCTACCCTAGGGTCACGCCAGGCCGCACGAGACGCCGAGTGCGCGCCACTCGGTAGTCGGGCCAGCGGTAAGCGACGGGGTCACGCAGATAGAGCACACCCGCAGGCGGAACACCATCTCATTCCGTCATACTGGTGGCAGCGGTGGGATCGCTCTCTGCAGACCCCAGGGGGACCCTCATCATGATCAAGTATTCTGCCTATAAGCGGGACGTCCTGCGCGGGATGCTGGAGAATCGGGGCGGTGTCCCGGGCTCCAAGAGTCGGGAGACCCTGATAGAGGAGTTGAGGAGATAGATCAGGCGGAGGCGTTCGCGGAGTTGCCCGCGGACCCAGTACCGGCTGCCGTCCCCGCTGAGGCCGAGGATAGCGAATTCTGCCGGAAGATGCGGGAGCGGATCTCCATGATGGGTCCGGCTCCATCGGAAGCAGAACTGAGGAAACTGGGTCGGGAACTCGGTCAGGAAGAGGAGAGGGAGAGAGAGCGGGTGCACGAACTGCGGCTGGCCGAAGTGCGAAGCCGGCGGAGCAGCCGCTCGCCATCGGACCGGTATGCCGACCGAAAAGTGCCGTTCCAGGCGTTCAAGGAGTTCCGGGAAGCTGAGGAAGAGATCGAAAGCTATCTCCAGGACTTTGAGCGCCTGTGTCGGGTGCATGAAGTGCACCGCGCCGACTGGATCCGGATCCTGGCGAGCAAGCTGACCGGTCGGGCCGCCGAGGCCTACCGCACGGTGCCGGATGACGAGGCCACTAGCTACTCGCACGTCAAGCAGGCGCTGCTGAGTAGATATGCCGTGACCCCTGAAGCCAGCCGGATGAAGTTCCGGAATTCTCGCCGCCCAGTGGCGCCACTCACGTGGAGTGGGCCCATCGGCTGCAGAGGACCTGCGCACCTGGCTCTCGGGAAGCCAAGCGGAGTCGGTGGCCGAGATCACTCAACTGCTGCTGCTCGAGCAGTTCTTCGAGCACACACCCTCCGCTGTCCGAGAGTGGGTGCGCGACAGGAAGCCCTATACGGTGCAGCAAGCGGCCACCTGGGCTGACGAGTACACGGACACCCGGAAGCTGACGGGGGGAGAGCGGCCTCTGGCCAGCCGTCCCATTCTACCCGCCCCACTACTTCCACCACCTCCACCACCCGTGGTCCGGGCGCCTGTAGCACGGGCTCCCAGCCGGCCCACCAACATGGCTAACGTCCGCTGTTACGGGTGCAACCAGGAGGGGCACTACAAACAACATTGCCCCAACCGCCCGGAATTGACCCGGCCGGCCGGCAGGCCATCGCTGGCGGCCCATTGTTGCGACGCCGGAGCTCCGTGGCCGGAGGCCCCGGAAGAATGGTGGGAGCAGCTGCACGAAGCCGACCCAGTGCAAGCCGCCGCGGATGACAACCGCCGACACCACCGCCAGGCGGTGTGGATAAACGGGCGGCCCGCTGAGGGCTGCGAGACTCCGGGGCTACATCACCCTCGTCCGGCCCCACTTGGTCCCGCCAAGCGACCGCATGCAGAGCACTGTAGCGGTACGGGTGGCGGGAGGGAAAGTGCTCCGGCTGGAGACAGCCCGGGTGTACCTGGACTGCGGGAACGGGGAGAAAGAGGTGCGGGTGGGGTTGCTGAGACACTTGCCGGCCGAGGTGCTCCTGGGAAATGATCTGGGGCAGTTAGTGTCCGCTTATTCCACAGATGCAGCTACCCCGGTTACCACTAGGCAACAGAGCCGACGCCACGACCAGAGCACTCCGAATGGGACCCAGGTGAGACCCCCACCAACACCCTCCCGACCTCCCAAGCCTTCCAAACCTCCCAAACCGCCTCGACCTCCGCGACCCCCCAACCCTTACCGATCCCCTCGACCTCCCCGACAGGCCAAAACCCCAGGCCCTTCCCGCCCTCCCAGTCCGTTATCCCCTTCCCGACCCCGACGGGACTCGATGCTTTTCCTTCGCTTGACCTCCCTTCCCCGTGGTGTACCCCGGAGACTCTGCGCCACCAGACGCAAACCGACCCCACATTACAGGGCTACCGGGACCGAGCTGGTCAGGGCCTGGACGGCCAGGGGAAAGACAAGGTGGAGTGGGAGGACGGGCTGCTGTACCGCTACACCGTGAGGGAGGGGGCCAAGAAGAAGCAGATTCCTCAGAAGCAGCTGGTGGTGCCGCAAGGACCCAGGCAGGAGCTTCTGCGCTTGGCCCACGACATTCCCCTTTCGGGTCACTTAGGCCAGTCGAAGACCCGGCACAGGTTGGCGCGCGCGTTTTACTGGCCTCGCCTTAGCAACGACACCCGCGATTATTGCCGCACCTGCCCAGTCTGTCAGAAGGCTGGGAAGGCTGGGGACCATCCGAAGGCGCCCCTGCACCCCATGCCCATCATCCAGGAGCCCTTTAGCCGGGTGGCGGTTGACATCGTAGGGCCGTTGCCACGGCCCAGTGCCACCGGTAAGAGGTATATTCTTACCGTGGTGGATTATGCCACCCGGTACCCCGAGGCTGTGGCCTTGGCCAACATCCAGGCGGACACGGTAGCGGACGCGCTCCTCAGGGTGTTCACGAGGGTGGGGTTTCCCCGAGAAATCCTGTCCGATCAGGGTACCCAGTTTACCGCTGAGCTCACCCAACAGCTCTGGCGTCTCTGTGGCGTTAAGGCGCTGCACAGCGCCCCGTATCACCCCCAGACCAACGGGCTGTGCGAGCGGTTCAATGGGACCCTGAAGCAGCTCATCCGGGCCTTCGTGCATGAGAACAGGGATTGGGAGAAGTATCTTCCCCACTTGCTGTTCGCGCCTACCGGGAGGTTCCGCAGGAATCCACCGGGTACTCACCGTTTGAGCTGCTGTATGGACGCCGGCGTGCGCGGTCCTCTGGATCTGGTTAGGGCTCAGTGGGAAGGCCGCCGGAGGAGGACGGTGTCCCCGTGGTGGAGTATGTTCTGAAGCTCCGGGAGCGCTTGGCGGACCTCCAGGGGTTCGTACAGGAGAACATGGAGACGGCCCAGGCTCAGCAGAAGGCGTGGTACGATCGCGCTGCGTGCAGCCGCTCGTTCTGTGTGGGACAGAAGGTTCTGGTGTTGAAACCACAGCGGCAGAACAAGCTGCAGGCGGCCTGGCAAGGTCCCTACAAGGTGGTAACCCAGTTGGGGGATACCACCTATGTGGTTGTGAGCTGCGCGGACACCAGAATCCAGCGGACGTTCCACGTCAATATGCTGAAGGCCTTCCATGAGCGGCCAGAGTCGGTGGACGCCATATGCGCGCCGGCGGCGAGGAGGCGGAGCCCTTTCCCTTGGAGGAACTCCCGGGGGTAGCTAAGCAGCCTTCCGGGGTGGAGCAGGTGCAGTTGGGGGAGGAGCTAGGGCCCGAGAAACAGGCGCAGGCGCGGCAGCTGCTTCTCGCCTATCCGGGGGTTTTCTCGGCCCTTCCAGGATATACGGACCAGGCCGTCCATCAGGTGGACACCCCGGCCAGAGGCCACTCCGACAGCCCGCCTACCGGATCCCGGAAGCAGTCCGCGAGTCTATGCGGGCTGAGATCCGGGAGATGTTGGAGCTGGGGGTCATAGAGCCGTCGGCCAGCCCATGGGCGTCGCCCGTGGTCCTGGTGCCCAAAAAAGGACGGTACCACCAGGTTCTGCGTCGACTATCGGCGGGTAAACGACTGTACTGTTACGGACGCTTATCCGATGCCCCGAGTCGACGAGTTGCTAGACCAGATCTCCGGGGTCATTTTCTGACCACGGTGGATCTGTGCAAGGTATTGGCAGATTCCCCTTGCCGAGGAGGCGACCCCGAAGTCGGCCTTCATCACCCCGTTCGGCCTGTACCAGTTTCGAGTCATGCCGTTCGGGATGAAGAACGCCCCTGCTACCTTCCAGCGGTTAATCGATCGCCTCCTCGATGGCCTCCAGGGATTCGCTTGCGCGTACCTGGATGACATAGCCATCTATAGCCAGACCTGGGAGGAACATCTGGAGCATGTAGGGACTGTCCTGGGCCGGATTAGGGACGCCAACCTGACCCTAAAGCCGGAGAAGTGTAAGGTGGGGATGGCCGAGGTGCAGTATCTGGGCCACCGGGTGGGGTGCGGGATACAGCGGCCGAGAGCCCGCCAAGATAGAGGCTATCCTGGACTGGCCCACTCCTGTGACCAAGACTCAGGTCCTGGCCTTTCTGGGTACCGCGGTATTACAGGAAATTTGTACCCACTACAGTGATCTGGCCAAACCCCTGACTGACTTGACCAAGAAATCCCTGCCCCGCCAAGTCCTGTGGTCCCCGGAGTGCGAACAGGCCTTTCGACAATTGAAGGCCGCCCTGACCCAAGCTCCCCTGCTGGCAGCTCCCAACTATAATAAACGTTTTATTGTCCACACAGACGCGTCCATGTTCGGACTGGGAGCTGTCCTGAGTCAAGTGGGGACGACGGGGGGACCATCCGGTGGCGTTTATTAGCCGGAAGTTGTTGCCGCGAGAGGTGGGGTATGCTGCAGTGGAAAAGGAGTGCCTGGCCCTGGTCTGGGCCCTACGGAAGCTCCAACCCTACGTCTACGGTCGGTCCTTCACCGTGATGACCGACCACAACCCCTTGGTATGGCTCAACCGAGTGGCGGGGGAGAACGGCCGCCTGCTGCGGTGGAGCCTGGCTCTCCAACCCTTCAACTTTTCCATCCAATATCGGCCCGGGTCGCAGAACGGTAACGCAGATGGGTTATCGCGACAGTCGGCCCGGGAACCAGGGGATTGGGGAGCCCCGACTACCTCGGTACGACCCGGTGGGGTCCAACCGAGTGCGTCGGACCTTGGGGAGGGGGAGGAGTGTCACGGGATGGCCCAGCACCCTCAGCCAGGGGCGGTGCAGTGACAGTGGGGACATGGACACTTGGGTGTGGTGGCACGCACCTTGTTTTTCGTTATTTTACTTAGAGGTGACAATTGTGTGGTGTTAATAAAGTGTTCCCTGTTGTTATGGTGTGATGTATTTTCCCTGTGTTTGCCTTGCTCGCCGCCATTTTCCGATCCTTGTGGCGCAGTTGGAATTTCGATTCGGAAAATGGCCGATTCGAACCATCCGGTTCGAATCGTAAAATGGCCGATTCGGACCATCCGGTCCGAATTGGCGACTCCCTGAAGGCTAAGGGCCAATGGGTCCTGGGAGGGCGGGCAAGGAGTCCCATTGTATTCTAATTATGATAAGAAGTAATAAAAGTCTGTACTGTAAACAATAAAGGCAGTTCCTGCAGTACATTCAGCTTTGTCTGGTGTGGCTTGATTCTCCGCCGTATTTCGGATCTGAGTGTCCCCCGCGGCCTCAGAATACGGTGCCCATCCGATCCGAATCGAGCGCGCTGACCCTGCATCGAGCATCAGGGCAGCGGCGCTACATAAGAAGATTCGATCGGGGAAATACAGCGATCCGAACCGAACGGCCCCGCCGGGAGCCGCGCATCGACCGTCGCGGTAAGACCCGACCTTCCACCTGGTCCCGCCAGATCCGAAGCGCCCTCCCCTACCGATCCGAAGCGCCCTTCCCTACCCATCGGAAGCCCTCCAGTTCCGATCCGACCCGCCATCCCTTCCCGACTCGAAACATCACCGCTCAAGATCCGAAGAAACCTCCGCCCCCGGATCGGAAACGTTTCCCACCTAAGAACCGAAACGTTTCCCCATAAGATCCGAATCTTCCTCCGCAGCCGCTAGGGCTGATTCCCGCAGGCGTCCCACACCCGCCAGGTCAAGGAACCAGTTGCTCGGGACGCTGAGTGCTGTATGGCTCAGTGGTCGGACTGGTTTCAGGCAGGGGTCCCCTCCACCGCCCGCTAACCCTACCCTAGGGTCACGCCAGGCCGCACGAGACGCCGAGTGCGCGCCACTCGGTAGTCGGGCCAGCGGTAAGCGACGGGGTCACGCAGATAGAGCACACCCGCAGGCGGAACACCATCTCATTCCGTCATACTGCTCAAGACCCTGATTTGCCCTCTCTGCTGCCCCATTGGTTTGTGGATGATATGCTGAAGAGAAGGGCAATCGCACCCCCATCTCCTCACAGAAATCCCTCCAGAAACAAGAGACGAACTGAGCTCCTCTGTCAGAGACTATTTCAGACGGAACCCCATGTATTCGTACAATCTCTCTAGCGAAGACGACCGCCAGTTCTTTGGCTGTAGGAAGCTTAGGTAAAGGAACAAAATGAGCCATTTTGGAGAAGTGGTCTACAACTGTCAGAACCACAGTATGACCCTTAGACTTCAGCAAGTCCACAATAAAATCCATGGAAAGATGAGACCAAGGCCTATTAGGAATGGGTAAAGGCTGCAATAGACCGACAGGAAAGGTTTTACTGGTTTTGCTTCTGGCACAGACTTGACAAGCCAAAACAAACAGACGTACGTCCTGTCGCATGGTGGGCCACCAGAACTGTCTGGAGATACTGGTAAGAGTCTTAGTAATACCAGGATGACCTGCTGGTTTTGAATCATGAAACATTATGAGTAATTATTTTCTTTCCTTTTCAGGAACAAACAACATATCTGGAGGCTTGTTAGGTGGGGCCCATATTTGAGCTGCTTGGAGGCGTTCCAGGAAAGGCGAGGAAACAGACAAGACAGTGGAAGCCACAATACGTTCAGGAGGAACTATAGGATTGTGGTCTTGTGTATTTGATTCATACGGGTCATATTGACGAGATAAGGCATCAGCCATTACATTGCGGTCACCTGGTCTGTAAGTCAACACAAAATTAAACCGAGACAGTAGTAATGACCACCTGGCCGGTCTCGAGTTCAGACGTTTAGCATCCCCGATGTACATAAGGTTCTTATGATCATTGATTATTAACAAAGGGTCAAGAGTACCTTCCAACAAATGTCTCCACTCTGACAGGGCAGACACAATAGCAAGCAATTCTCTGTTACCGATATCATAATTGCGTTCTGCTGGTGATAATTTTCTTGAAAAGAACCCACTGTCACGTTTAGACTGCGGGTGGTGTAGCAGGTTGGCGTGTGAGCCCAGGATGCAGTGATGAAGGCAAATTCAGATTGGCAATGAGTGTGTATTGCAGCAGGTAAACACAGTGGTATCAAATCAGACAGGGTATAGGCAATGGAGTGTCAGGGTCAGCAAGGGGGTTCGGTACACGGCAAGGCTGGCAGAGAATAGTCGGTGGTACAGCAGGGTTCGTACACGGCAAGGCTTCGATGGGGGCAGAGGGGGAGCAGGATGGGAGGTTACCGGTGAGTGAAGCAATGAGAGTCCAGATATATAGCAGAAGGTCCTTGGGGTCTTGGCAGAGAGGGTTCAGGAGATGATCAGGCGGTTCCAGGGAGCTTTGAATAAACAGGTTATCGCAGTCAGTAACTTCAATGTGGAAGTGAAGTCTGGAGAGCGTAGCTTCCTGATATACAGGGATAATTAGGGGAAGGTGAGGTCAGGTGAAATTCTAGGCTAGGATGCTGGAAACACACAGGTTTAGGAACGTGTATTGTTCATGATGCAGGGTTGGCGTGGGTGACAGGGGCCAGAGGGTGGGATCCTGACACTACTCCCACCCTAAGAGTCGACCTCCGGCGGCCAAGAGTCAACCAACGGGCAGTAGAAGAGTCCATCATGAACCCCTGCACCGTGTAGGATCCATACGGATGGCGCCGTCCGAGGTAGCGTCAGCGGTGCCAAGATGTGCAGTATCTTGGCTTGGTTGACCAGAATAAAGTCCAAACTTGTGGCTGTGAGGGAGGAGAGTCAACCTAGGAAAACCCCCAAACCCTCCTTGGTACGGCTCTAGAGCAGGAAACTGCCAACAATGGGTGGTGGAGATGGGGGTCTCCACGGCAACAGCTGGGTACAGGGGGGCAGCCCCCTTGGCGTGGCACGGAGGGCAGTGCCCTGATGAGGTGCGGTGGGGCAGCGCCCTCGGCAACCGGTGGGGCAGCGCCCTTGAAGAATACCGGAGGGCAGCGACCTTGGCGACCTCCTTGGCACTGCACGGCTCTGTGCGGCGACCTTGGCCTTACGGCGACGTCGACGGCCCCGTGGCGGCGACAACTCGGAAGATTCTGCTGGTTCGTCCAGATGTATGGGGTTGCTGGTGGCAACCGGATCGGGAGTAGAGGAATGTCCACGGGCTAATGCAACCTGTACCTGAGACTGCAGGAACATATGGTTCAGCTGCATGTCCTGTATGGTATGGGTAAGGGTATTCACCTGGGCTGTCATGGCAGAGACAAGTACCAGGACGGCGCTAGATGGACTGGCTTTACCAGGAATTGGCAGGGTAGCTGCAGCGGTATCAGTGTCCACAAATGCTGTTTTGGTGGCAGCAGTCTGGGCTTGGACCTCGGTACAGCACGGCTCCTGGACCTCGGTAAAGCACGGCTCCTGGACCTCGGTACAGCACGGCTCCTGGACCTCGGTACAGCACGGCTCCTGGACCTCGGTACAGCACGGCTCCTGGACCTCGGTACAGCACGGCTCCTGGACCTCGGTACAGCACGGCTCCTGGGACCTCGTACAGCACGGCTCCTGGACCTCGGTACAGCACGCTCTTGGACCTGGACCTCGTATAAACACGGCTCTTGGACCTGGACCTCGGTACAGCACGGCTCTTGGACCTCGTACAGCACGGCTCCTGGACTCTCGGTACAGCACGGCTCTTGGACCTGGACCTCGGTACAGCACGGCTCTTGGACCTGGACCTCGGTACAGCACGGCTCTTGGACCTCGGTACAGCACGGCTCCTGGGCCTGGACCTCGTACAGCACGGCTCTTGGACCTGGACCTCGGTACAGCACGGCTCTTGGACCTGGACCTCGTTATAGCACGGCTCTTGGACCTGGACCTCGGTACAGCACGGCTCTTGGACCTGGACCTCGGTACAGCACGGCTCTTGGACCTCGGTACAGCACGGCTCCTGGACCTGGACCTCGGTACAGCACGGCTCCTAGACCTGGACCTCGGTACAGCACGGCTCTTGGACCTGGACCTCGGTACAGCACGGCTCTGGACCTGGACCTCGGTACAGCACGGCTCTTGGACCTGGACCTCGGTACAGCACGGCTCTTGGACCTCGGTACAGCACGGCTCCTGGACCTGGACCTTGCATATAGCACGGCTCTTGGATCCTGCA
>RXON01004357.1:0-22967 GCA_009667805.1 Leptobrachium leishanense | reverse complement strand
CAACAGTAATAAGTAGGTTGTGATTTAGTTGCTTGTTCAGGTGCTATATGCAGTCAGTCAGTTTGAATACAGGGCAAGAGATGGCCACATGAAAAGGTGATGGGGCACAATCCGACCAAGAGATGGGTAGATATTCTGCTTTCAGCATCAGAGCTGCGGAGGTATTGAACGGGGCTCAGTTCTTTATGGACACAATGGGCCCTATACCGTATGTTAACATGGGGACGCTCACAGGGGTAGATTTTCGGAACCCGGAACACACCGCCATGACCCTGTCATAGCCCTATAAGATCTCAACAAGCGCAAGAACTTTCACTTTCCATACTGGTAATAGACTAGATGCCCCTTATGAACTTTTAACCATTCCTGACTGAGGAAGGAAAGTTATTTGCCGAAAGTCTCGTGACTTTATCTTCTTTAATTTGTTTTTTTTTGTTTTTGTCAGGTCTGTCTAGACCTTTTTATTGTAATACAGTTTATGGTATATTAAAGAGAGATTGTATATATATATATATATATATATAAGAATCCGTCTATTGATGCTTACCCTCCACCCTGCGAGACTTTCCAACTGCAAGATCATCATGCCCAGGATCTAAGGGGTCAGGTGCTTACCCTTGAAAGCAGAAGGTGCTATTTATGAGCCTAATTTTGTTGTAGGCTCCAGCATTGGTGAGTGTATTTCTTTACTGTAATATATGACTGTTAAGTGAGATAAATTATGTTATGGGAGCACTGTCTTCTCTTTACTTCACCTCGTGAGCCATCTACCTGTGAGCCACCGCACCTAGGAAGGAGGCAACCAAAGATAGGCTGTGCTACTCTTTTAAGTTGGCTGAACGCAAAGACGCCCAGAGCCAGGTAACAGTGTGGCACTAGAGTATGTGAGTGTTTTTAATCCTTATTCAGCATTCTCCTTTGTGTTTCTAAAGACTCTGCACCATTGCTGTATTCTCGCTCTGTACCCTTTTTGAGGTACAAAAAGAACAGACCACGGGCCTAGGAACTGAGCAATAAAAGTATACTGACTATGACTATTACAATCATTGAAGTTCGTGCAGTTGGTGCATGTACGCTAGAAGGATATTGGTTACCATCGTTCAAGGCACATGATCTACTTCTGATCTATATGACAATTGATTACTGAATTCACCTTTGTTGCATGCTACACACTTTGTTGTACCACATGAATGCACATGTATAATTCCGTGAACACCACATTTGCGCCTTATAGATTTTACCCCACTTTTTTATATACTTATGAAAGTGTGACCCTCAAAAGAACCTATGACAAATGGAAACCAACCACTGACATCACCTGGGGTGCAGAAGGAAGGGAGCAGTGCAGGCATCCTTCTGATTTCTTGGTTTCATTGGTGCCGAAGAATCTCGTGGTCCATGCCATTGTGGTGTGGAAATGGGCTTCCTGGAGAAAGGTGACCTAGATGCTCCAAGATTAAGATCCCTTAACAGGTGACCGAACAGGAGAATTTAGAACTTTAACATTAAACTAAAAGGAGCGAAAAGTCAGTTCTTGAAGTGGTAGCCATCCAGGACCAGATGCAGAGAAGCATTCAAAAGAAGAGGTTTCATTTCGCCAACATTTTGGTGACTTCACTATTCTTATGGAGTGTTTAATCCAGGAATCTCAAACTCCGACCCCCCCCCCAGATGTTTCTGATTTACAACTCCCATGATTCTGTGTTCTGTGTCCTTTTATTGCAGTTAAAGAATTTTGGGAATTGTTGGCAATAGACTGGGGGGGTCAGAGTTTGAGATCCCTGGTTTATCGATTGGTTATCAAGTTGAAGGTTGCTTGACAAAGTTGATGGGCGTAACATAAAAACCCGCAAGCACACATCTGAGAACCCAGAGATGCACTATATTATGTGAGCCGGATGACCTTATACTACATTTGTATAAAGTAATTCATTATTGATTGCTATAGAGGTAATGTTTTTGTGCTTGAGATTATATAAAAGAAAAGATTTAAGAAGATCTGTGCACTGCTTTGGAATGGAACTTCTTCTTTAATAAATTTCTCTTTCTTAGTGCACTTTATATACAACAAATTTTAAGCAGAGGAGCCATGGAGGACAGAATTTAACCCGCCATCTTGCTCTGTGGTCAATTAGCTGCCGTCTTGCTCTTCTAATTAAAAATGCTAATGGGATAAGGCTATGATTGGCTATACATCAGAATTCCCTGTGTATCTTATTGAAAGGCACTGTGTTTAAAATTGAACAGAGTTTTATTTTTACAGTTAATATAGTACAGTTGTACAGTGTTTTCTTGCCAGTTGTTTCATGGCTGAAATAGTGAATCTTAGCTTCTTTTTTTAATGTTGGACCAGAGTATTATTTTCCAGCTTTCATTTCTTTTTTTTACTTTTTATTGCTTTTGTATGTATTTTTTATAAATACTTTTTCTCATCTATAATGTTTTTGCTCTTGCGGTATATTTCTTTCCTTGGGTCGAGAGGGGTATTAGAAGGTAGCCATATACTGTATATTCAAGTACACCACTAGGTTTTTGTGACAAAAATTTACCTTAAACTTGGAGTGATCACGGTATATTCGAGACATCTGCATCGCTTGTGTAAAAAAAAAAGCTAAACAGAGACAAAAAAAACACCTTGACTTGCTCATGGATCCCAAGTCTCCCGGACATTCCGGTAGTCTCCTGAAGTGAATGCGGGCTCCCTGATCCCACCACGGGAGAGTTGGGATCCATCACGGCCAGAGGCACACTCAGTTTAAGCCAATCATTCAAGATTGGATTAAAACCGAGAATGCGCCCTCGCTCCGTGCAGCACGTGGAGGTTGTCACGGATCCCCCTGATTACTATAGTGTTGGTCCCTATACGCAGGTCTCTCTCTAACCTTCCGATCCTTAGAGTGGTCGGCACGTCTAGACAGACTACTAGGATGGCAGTACAGAGCACATACAAAAAGAGACGTCACGAATCCCTCTACTCTCTGACTAGTAGTCCCTTGAGACAGGACTACACTCTCTACCCTTCCGATCCTTAGAGTGGTCGGCACGTCTAGACAGATTGCTAGGATGGCAGTACAGAGCACATACAAAATACAAGGGGTGGTCTGATGTGCTTAGGGTGCCACACAGACTGACCTCCGTACCAGAATAGAGGAGTGATACAAATGCCAGGGGTCGAGACACAGAATGGTCGCTTGCGAATGCCAGGGGTCAATACACGGAATGGTTCGTTCGCCAAAGCCAGGGGTCAATACACAGAATAGTCGTTTTGCCAATGCCAGGGGTCGATACACAGAATAGTCGTTTTGCCAATGCCAGGGGTCGATACACAGAATAGTCGTTTTGCCAATGCCAGGGGTCGATACACAGAATAGTCGTTTTGCCAATGCCAGGGGTCGATACACAGAATAATTCTTAGCCAGAAACGCACAAGAGCTCTGCGGGAAGTAACTACCACGTCAGGGCACTGGCATAGTGGAGAAGCTGGGTTTTAAACCCGGCGGGTCCGCGTCATCACGCGAGGCCCCGCCTCCCGGCGTCCCACGTGTGCGGAAGCGACCGGCGCTATTTACTCGGCGCCTGGCCAGCGAGCAGCGAGGACGCTGCTGCCAGGCGCCGCCGGAACGGGGGTACGTGACAGAACCCCCCCTCAACGGGCGGCCACTGGACGACCCCCAGGGGCATGGGGATGAGCCAAATAGAAGGCCTTCACTAACCGAGGGGCATGGACCTCGGCAGCCGGAAGCCAGGAGCGATCCTCAGGACCGTAGCCCACCCAGTCAACCAAGTAGTACAGGCCCCCCCTAGACCTCCTGGCGTCCAGAATGGCCTGCACCTCAAACTCCTCTTCGCCCTCCACAGAGACAGGAGGCGGAGGAGCACGGACCCTGGAGTAACGATTACACAACAGTGGCTTCAACAGACTCACGTGGAAAACGTTGTGTATCCTGATATGGGAGGGCAGTGCCAAGGCATAGGAAACCGGGCTGAGTCGCCGCAGTATCTTGTAAGGGCCTATGTATCTGGGGGCTAGTTTCATCGATGGTACTAAGAGCTTAACGTTCCGCGAAGAAAGCCAAACCCTGTCCCCGACTTGATACACAGGTGCTGGTCCCCTACGTCTATCGGCCTTCGTTTTCTGGACAATACTGCTCCTCTCCAGTGCCTGTTTAACCCTCCCCCAGGTCTCAGTCAATGACGCCAAGTGCTCATCCAGAGCAGGAATCGCGGTATCAGGAAATGCAGTGGGAAGCACGGGAGGATCAAATCCGTAAACCGTGAAGAAAGGGGAATGACCACTGGCTTCACTCACGGCACTGTTTAGGGCATACTCGGCCCAAGGTAGCAGGTCTGACCAATTATCCTGTCGTTCAGATATGAAACACCTGAGATACTTCTCAACATTTTGATTGGCCCTTTCTGCTGCTCCGTTCGTTTGGGGGTGATAGGCCGAGGAGAAGGACAGGTCTATTCCCACATTCTTGCAGAACCCCCTCCAGAATCTGGAGACAAACTGGGTCCCCCTATCAGAAACAATCCCAAGAGGGATACCGTGTATGCGGACCACATTGGCGATGAAAATGGGCACCAGCTCGGCTGCTGACGGTAGTTTCCTAAGAGGAACATAGTGACCCATTTTGGAAAAGCGATCTATAATCGTGAGTATAACAGTATTCCCTTTGGACTCGGGTAACTCTACTATAAAATCCATGGCTATCTGCGACCATGGTCGTTCGGGGATAGGCAGGGGCTGGAGTAAACCAATGGGCGCTGTCTTAGGACTCTTATTTCTTGTGCATACCTCGCACACGGCTACGTAATCTTTAATATCCCGGCGCATCGTGGGCCACCATAGCAGTTTTCGGATGCTAGCCACTGTTTTGGTGATCCCCATGTGCCCAGAGGTTTTATTGTCATGGTAAATCTTAAGGACTTCTTCTCTTTCCTTCTCAGGTACAAAGAGCTTCGCGGGAGGCCTCCCCCCGGAGCCTTATCTTGCACAGTCTGCAATCGGATCATCAGAGGGGACGAGACACTAATCGTGGTAGAGGCTATAATCCTCTCCTGAGGTACAATGGGATGTTGATCCTGAATGTTATGTTCATAGGATTCATACTGTCTAGATAACGCATCTGCTTTAATGTTTCTTGACCCAGGTCTATACGTGAGGACGAAATTAAAACTTGAAAGAAACAAAGACCATCTCGCTTGTCTGGCGTTCAATCGTTTCGCGTCTCCAATGTACGTGAGATTCTTATGATCGGTTATGATAACGATTGGGTCTGTAGATCCCTCTAATAAGTATCTCCACTCTGCCAAGGCTGCAATAACTGCTAACAACTCTCTATTACCGATATCATAGTTTCTCTCGGCCGGAGACAACTTCCGGGAATAGAAACCGCATGGATGCAAAGGTTTATCGGGTGCCCGCCTTTGGGACAAGACTGCTCCAAGACCGAGTTCGGAGGCGTCAACCTCGAGTTGGAAGGGCAGAGCTGGATCAGGATGTCGGAGAACAGGGGCAGTCGTGAATGCCTGTTTGAGGGCCTCGAAGGCTTGCCTGGCCTGGGGTGTCCACTTCTGATTTCCCACCCCTTTCTTAGTCATGGCCGTGAGAGGAGCTACCAAGGCCGAAAAGTCTTTAATGAACCTTCGATAATAGTTGGTAAAACCTAGAAACCTCTGGATGGCTTTAAGCCCTTGGGGTAGGGGCCAGTCGAGGATTGCCGACAATTTACCCGGATCCATCTGAAACCCCTCAGGGGTTATGATATACCCAAGGAAGTGCACCATCTCTATATCAAATAGGCACTTTTCTAATTTGCAGTATAACCCGGCCTTCAATAGTCTCCTTAACACTTGTTGCACATGGGCGTGATGGGTCTCCTTATCTGGAGAGTATATCAGGATGTCATCGAGATACACTATGACGAATGTTTGCAGAAAATCCCTTAGGGTGTCATTTATGAGATCCTGAAACACAGCTGGCGCGTTACATAACCCAAAGGCATTACCAGGTATTCGTAATGCCCGCTACGCGTATTAAAAGCCGTCTTCCACTCGTGCCCCTTTTTCACCCTTATCAGATTGTAGGCTCCGCGTAAATCGAGCTTCGTGTATATACGGGCCCCTTTCAGTCGGTCGAACAACTCTGTTATAAGGGGTATGGGATATGCATTTCTTATGGTTATTCTGTTTAAACCTCTATAATCTATGCATGGTCGCAAGTCTCCCTCTTTCTTGGAGACGAAAAAGAAACCAGCTCCTGCTGGGGAGGAGGACCGTCTAATGAATCCACGCTCAAGATTCTCTTTTATATATCCTCCATAATATCGTTCTCCTTTTGCGACAAGGGTATACATGTCCTCTGGGAGGCATAGTACCGGGGAGTAACTCTATGGCACAGTCATACGGGCGATGTGGTGGTAAAACCTCAGTCCTGGCCTTCGAAAAAACCTCTTTTAATGCCTGATAACAGTCAGGGACTACTGTGGATAAAGGAGGTGCTGTGGCGATATTAAGGCTACCAATAACAGTGACCCTGCCCATACATTTCGACTGACAACTGGGACCCCAACATTTTATGTCTCTCTGGACCCAATCAATCACCGGGTTATGCTCAGTCAACCATGGAAACCCTAGGACGACGGGGCATGAGGGAGAGTCAATAATCTGGAATCGTATGGTTTCCCGGTGCAAAACTCCTGTTTTCATGCATACCTCTATAGTGTCGTGGGTGATATGGGGACATGACAAGGGTTTCCCGTCTATGGCCTCCACCATTAGAGGTCTTTCTTTGAGAACTAGAGGCATGAGGTTCTTGGAGGCAAACACTCTATCCATAAAGTTACCTGAGGCTCCAGAGTCTAGGAACGCCTCAGTCTCGAGGTGCACCCCCCCCAGGTTAAGGAGATGGGCACCAGAATCCGGGTTTTTTTTTTTTCGTTATCAACAAAGGAGGCATAGAGTGAACCGATTACCTGGCTAGTAGGTGTTCTCTGGCCCGGCTTGCCAGTGTCACCCCTGCCACCCCTGGGTCTTTGAGGACATTGAAGACGAAAATGCCCTGCCCCGGCACAGTAAAAACAGAGCCCCCTTTCCCTTCTGTGAGCTCTCTCAGCCTCCGAAATACCTGTTCTACCTATCTGCATGGGTTCCACGACCGATAGATCGGTTCTTTCTGGCTCTGGAGTACCTGACGTACTGGTGTGTCTGGGTACTAAGGGTAAAGGAGGCAAAACCCTTCTGGGTCTGTCTCTAGAATGCCTCCTGTCCCTAATTTGGTCGTCCATGGCAATACAGAAATCAACCAAATGGTCCAGATGTTCGGGCAACTTCAAGGGAGCCAGCTCAAACATCAAAGCCTCGTTCAGGCCTTCGGTAAACGCCAAGGTTAAAACGTCGTTAGGCCAGTGTACCTCAGAAGTCAAGGTCTTAAATTCTATGGCATAGTCAGAGACTCTCCTATTACCTTGCTTAATGTGGAATAAGGACCTGCCTGCATTGGTGGCCCTTCTAGAGGGGTCAAACGTACGTTTTAGTTCAGAGGTAAAGCCCTCATAGTCATATATGATGGGCTTTTTGTTTTCCCACAATGGTGTGGCCCACAGTAACGCTTTATCAGTTAAATGGTTAATTAGGTAGCCTACTTTGGCTTTATCGGATACACAGGACCCCGGATTGTTCTCGAATAGAATCTCCAGTTGGGTCAAAAAACCCCGACACAAGTTAGGCGTACCATCATAGCGTACGGGTGCCTTCATACTGAGCCTACACCCGTCGGGTGAGGCCGAACTGGCCCTAGGCAATACTGGTTCTGGAGGACTTGCAGTACCAGCAGTGGATCGATTCAACAGGGTTTGCAGAGCAAGAGCAATCTGGTCCATCCTGTGGTCCTGCTCTTCTTGTCGGGCTGCAATTCTTGTTAACTGAGAAGAGAGGTCTGCGGGATCCATTGGCCCTGACGTAATGTCACGGATCCCCCTGATTACTATAGTGTTGGTCCCTATACGCAGGTCTCTCTCTAACCTTCCGATCCTTAGAGTGGTCGGCACGTCTAGACAGACTACTAGGATGGCAGTACAGAGCACATACAAAAAGAGACGTCACGAATCCCTCTACTCTCTGACTAGTAGTCCCTTGAGACAGGACACTCTCTACCCTTCCGATCCTTAGAGTGGTCGGCACGTCTAGACAGATTGCTAGGATGGCAGTACAGAGCACATACAAAATACAAGGGGTGGTCTGATGTGCTTAGGGTGCCACACAGACTGACCTCCGTACCAGAATAGAGGAGTGATACAAATGCCAGGGGTCGAGACACAGAATGGTCGCTTGCGAATGCCAGGGGTCAATACACGGAATGGTTCGTTCGCCAAAGCCAGGGGTTAATACACAGAATAGTCGTTTTGCCAATGCCAGGGGTCGATACACAGAATAGTCGTTTTGCCAATGCCAGGGGTCGATACACAGAATAGTCGTTTTGCCAATGCCAGGGGTCGATACACAGAATAGTCGTTTTGCCAATGCCAGGGGTCGATACACAGAATAATTCTTAGCCAGAAACGCACAAGAGCTCTGCGGGAAGTAACTACCACGTCAGGGCACTGGCATAGTGGAGAAGCTGGGTTTTAAACCCGGCGGGTCCGCGTCATCACGCGAGGCCCCGCCTCCCGGCGTCCCACGTGTGCGGAAGCGACCGGCGCTATTTACTCGGCGCCTGGCCAGCGAGCAGCGAGGACGCTGCTGCCAGGCGCCGCCGGAACGGGGGTACGTGACAGAGGTGTAGTTTACTGACCTCTGGCTCCAGCAGGCTGGCTCATCCACCGTGCCGTCCGCCAATAGCCAGCCCCACCCCATTGTTGCCCCTTCCCGATGTCACTGCAGATGCGCTGCGGTATTCTCCTCACATTCTGTATGTGAGGAGAATCGCGCGGAGCCTCTGCAGTGATGTCAGGAGCTCATTCGGGGGGGGGGGTAGGGATGTGCGTTTCGGGTTTCGGAATTTCAGAATTTTCACGAAATTTCCCGATTCGTGTCTTCGGATGCGGCCGAATTTCCGAAATTTTTTAGTTCCGAAAACGGCAGATCCGAAATGTTTTCTGAGCCGAATCGAATTTTTTTCGAATGGACTTGAAATGTGTCAAATCGAAATTTATTTTCCCTCTATTCATGATTTCGGTTCCATTCGGGATTTCGGTAATTCTGAACATCGTATATTTAACTATTATCGGTTATATCGCTGATTCTGTAAATTTTGTATTTGTAAATGTGCTGGGGCAAATCTATGTGCTGGAGCAAATCCATGAGCTGGGGCATCCATGTGCTGGGGCAAATCCATGTGCTGGGGCAAATCTATGTGCTGGAGCAAATCCATGAGCTGGGGCATCCATGTGCTGGGGCAAATCCATGTGCTGGGGCAAATCCATGTGCTGGGGCAAAATCCATGAGCTGGGGCATATCCATGTGCTGGGGCAAATCAATGTGCTGGGGCATATCCATGAGCTGGGGCATCCATGTGCTGGGGCAAATCCATGTGCTGGGGCAAATCTATGTGCTGGAGCAAATCCATGAGCTGGGGCATCCATGTGCTGGGGCAAATCCATGTGCTGGGGCAAATCCATGTGCTGGGGCAATCCATGAGCTGGGGCATATCCATGTGCTGGGGCAAATCAATGTGCTGGGGCATATCCATGAGCTGGGGCAAATCCATGTGCTGGGGCAAATCCATGTGCTGGGGCAAATCCATGTGCTGGGGCAAATCCATGAGCTGGGGCAAATCCATGTGCTGGGGCAAATCCATGTGCTGGGGCAAATCCATGAGCTGGGGCAAATCCATGTGTGAGCTGGGGCAATATCCTATGAGCTGGGGCAAATCCATGTGCTGGGGCAAATCCATGTGCTGGGGCAAATCCATGAGCTGGGGCATATCCATGTGCTGGGGCAAATCCATGAGCTGGGGCAAATCCATGTGCTGGGGCAAATCAATGAGCTGGGGCAAATCCATGAGCTGGGGCAAATCCATGTGTGAGCTGGGGCAATATCCTATGAGCTGGGGCAAATCCATGTGCTGGGGCAAATCCATGTGCTGGGGCAAATCCATGTGCTGGGGCATATCCATGTGCTGGGGCAAATCCATGTGCTGGGGCAAATCCATGTGCTGGGGCAAATCCATGAGCTGGGGCAAATCCATGTGTGAGCTGGGGCAATATCCTATGAGCTGGGGCAATATCCTATGAGCTGGGGCAAATCCATGTGCTGGGGCAAATCCATGTGCTGGGGCAAATCAATGTGTGAGCTGGGACAATATCCTATGAGCTGGGGCAAATCAATGAGCTGGGGCAAAATCCATGTGTGAGCTGGGACAATATCCTATGAGCTGGGGCAAATCCATGTGCTGGGGCAAATCCATGTGCTGGGGCAAATCCATGAGCTGGGGCAAATCCATGTGTGAGCTGGGGCAATATCCTATGAGCTGGGGCAATATCCTATGAGCTGGGGCAAATCCATGAGCTGGGGCAAATCCATGAGCTGGGGCAAATCAATGTGCTGGGGCAAATCCATGTGCTGGGGCAAATCCATGTGTGAGCTGGGGCAATATCCTATGAGCGGCGGAAAATCCATGTCCTGGGGCAAATCCATGTGCTGGGCATATCCATGTGCTGGGGCATATCCATGTGCTGGGGCAAATCAATGTGCTGGGGCAAATCCGTGAGCTGGGGCAAATCCATGTGTGATCTGGGGCAATATCCTATGAGCTGGGGCAAATCCATGTGCTGGGGCAAATCAATGTGCTGGGGCAAATCCATGTGCTGGGACAAATCAATGTGTGAGCTGGGACAATATCCTATGAGCTGGGGCAAATCCATGAGCTGGGGCAAATCCATGTGTGAGCTGGGACAATATCCTATGAGCTGGGGCAAATCCATGTGCTGGGGCAAATCCATGTGCTGGGGCAAATCCATGAGCTGGGGCAAATCCATGTGTGAGCTGGGGCAATATCCTATGAGCTGGGGCAATATCCTATGAGCTGGGGCAAATCCATGAGCTGGGGAAAATCCATGTGCTGGGGCAAATCCATGTGCTGGGGCAAATCCATGTGCTGGGGAAAATCCATGAGCTGGGGCAAATCCATGTGTGAGCTGGGGCAATATCCTATGAGCGGCGGAAAATCCATGTCCTGGGGCAAATCCATGTGCTGGGCATATCCATGTGCTGGGGCAAATCCATGTGCTGGGGCAAATCCATGTGCTGGGGAAAATCCATGAGCTGGGGCAAATCCATGTGTGAGCTGGGGCAATATCCTATGAGCGGCGGAAAATCCATGTCCTGGGGCAAATCCATGTGCTGGGCATATCCATGTGCTGCGGCATATCCATGTGCTGGGGCAAATCAATGTGCAGGGGCAAATCCGTGAGCTGGGGCAAATCCATGTGTGAGCTGGGGCAATATCCTATGAGCGGCGGAAAATCCATGTCCTGGGGCAAATCCATGTGCTGGGCATATCCATGTGCTGCGGCATATCCATGTGCTGGGGCAAATCAATGTGCAGGGGCAAATCCGTGAGCTGGGGCAAATCCATGTGTGAGCTGGGGCAATATCCTATGAGCTGGGGCAAATCCATGTGCTGGGGCAAATCCATGTGCTGGGGCAAATCCATGAGCTGGGGCAAATCCATGAGCTGGGGCAAATCCATGTGTGAGCTGGGGCAAATCCATGTGCTGGGGCAAATCAATGTGCTGGGGCAAATCCATGTGCTGGGGCAAATCCATGTGCTGGGGCAAATCCATGTGTGAGCTGGGGCAATATCCTATGAGCTGGGGCAAATCCATGTGCTGGGGCAATATCCTATGAGCTGGGGCAAATCCATGTGCTGGGGCAAATCCATGTGCTGGGGCAAATCCATGTGCTGGGGCAAATCCATGAGCTGGGGCAAATCCATGTGTGAGCTGGGGCAATATCCTATGAGCTGGGGCAAATCCATGTGCTGGGGCAATATCCTATGAGCTGGGGCAAATCCATGAGCTGGGGCAAATCCATGTGCTGGGGCAAATCCATGTGCTGGACTGCTGGGGCAATAGAGTTAGACAGCTTTGAAACGAGGAGAACAGATGTTTCGAAAAAAACGAAAATTTCCGAAATAACGAAAAGCCGATACAAAAAACGAGCAAAGTGACACGAAAATACGAAAAATGGTCGATATTCCAAAAAATAAATGTACCCGAAAAACGAATCGAGCCGAACCGAATCAAAACAGAAAGCGGTCGAAACGAGCCGAATCGAAAAGTTTAAAAATTCGAAAAATCGAACCGAATCGAACCGAAAAAAAAATCGGCGCACATCCCTAGGGGGGGGGGGGGGGTGGCTATCGGCGGACGACGCGGTGGATGAGCCTGCCTGCTGTAGCCGGAGGTCAGAAAAATACACCTCTCGGCGTGCTGGCTATCGGTGAATGGTTCGCTACATTGGTCATCTACGCTGGCCATCTTATTGCAAATAAAGAAGACGGGTGGCCGGCGACTTCATACTTAGTAACAACTACAATCATTCTAAAGCAGAGCACCCTGACCTGAGGGGTAATCTATGTTAAGAGAAACTCGAAGGATTTTAATAGTTTACAGGTACAGTATACTTTCATAATTTTGCTCCTCGCGTTATAAATCAAGTCTTTAGTATTCTCTCATTTTCATAATAAATCTCTATCCATCGCGTTATATTTGGGTATCTATGGTATGTAGTAAATATCACCTAAGCGGGGACATATAAGTACTAAATGCTGCCATATACAAAAATCCTAAAATGTTTTGAAGAAAAAAAATAGCAAAGAGGGTTAACCACTGCCAGCAGAACATATATCTTAAGCTTTTCCCGTGAGGTTCTTGATTTCCTCAGGAATATATGTTCCATTCCACAAGGAATCAACAGCCTGTTGTTACTTTGAGCCATAGGGAATTGTGATGGAAATAGTAATGTTTTGTTCCATATAAATATGTGGGTCAGTGATACAGCAGTAATGCTCAGTATATTATTTTTATGCTTTGGTTTATGTATTGATGACTTTGGCATTTCTGCATATAGATTCATTATATTTTGCCTCAATTTTATGGAAATTTAAACCAGTCAGGTGAATTTCCGCAATCTGGCTGCAATGGATTGAGACTCCTATCATGCTTAGCTACTCTCATCTTGGGAATTATAGTCCTAACAATGGGATGCAAGGAATGTGGATGGCTGCCAGTTTGTTTGAAACAGATGAACGGTAAATGTTATTTTCAACAATTTGCAAGATCTGCTGGGAAAGATAAGGAGATTTGAATTGCGATCACAGCCATATAAAAAACATGGTTTTATTCCTCGATATGTAAGCGTTAGCGCCAGGATAAGGGTGTTTAATGCAGGCCACCCATGTTACATTCCTGATGCTACCCCCCGTTTGAGCATCATTTTTGTGCTAGCTTCCGCAAGCTTACGGTACTTTGTGCATCCTATACCTAACATGGGGAGCGGAAACATACATTAGTGTTGCAATAAATACGGTGTTACAAAGTGCTAGCGCTAGTTACCATCGGGATGCACAAGGCAAAATCTTAGCACCTTCTAAAAGTTGGTGCTAAATGATTCCGCATTTGCAGAATCATGTAGCACCCGCAAAACCCCAATAAATCTGATACTTACCTCTCATCACGCGTCGAATGGTGGCCCGATCCACCACGTCTTCTGGTTGTGAGCAGAGTGAGTGAAGCACAAGCCTCCATGGAGTTCTATGGACAACAAGAGGCGATACTCACAGCGACGCAGAAGTGCTACCGGGAGTATCCCAGCTGGTAGCGCTGCATTCCGGGGCGATTTGCTGAGGTAGCGCCTGCCCCAGCCTATCATGGTAACATGGGGGATGCTACGGGGAAATCTGCCAGCGAAGGTTTTCCCCGTTGCATCCCCATATTACCGTGTACTAGGGTATAGCGTACATGAGCTATAGCAAGTGGTATTCCATATACATGTTGATTTTTATCTGATCAAGTAATAGGCATTGAAGTTCAATTCCTTTCATCCCACAATAATTATCCATGCCATAATCATCTGAGGTCTTACTGTGTGTGGGGGTCCACAACATCTTAAATCGAGGAGGGGTTATTTCCAATACAATAAGTTATGTAAAGCCTTAAACCGATTGGTTTCTTCTACAAAACCGTTGAACGGCCACATATTCCTTTGGAATATCAGTAGGACAATAATGCTCAATAAAGTCCTATAACGCAATCACTCTTGGAATCCTTTCACTGTGTTGGGACATGCTGTGTTTAGTGGCTTTCCATTAACATAGCAATATTGGGTTGTGTGCCGCTGTCTCTAAGTAATCATGTCACTCAGCAGCTGGTCTAGCCCCGCAAAGTCTTATGGTGACAGATTTCACATTGTAATTGCAGTAACACTATCAATACAGAGCTTCTGCATTAACTCTTTCTAGAGATCTGCAGTCGGTTTGTGCACCGCCTTTTCCTTTCAGTGCCTTCTGACAGTTCGATTATCTTTAATTGCTCACATTCCTGATCGTTGCTATCGAGGCCTCTAAAACGGCTTTTTTTTATAAATTCAGATTTTTCTCATCTTAGAAGCAAAGTGTTTCAAATAATGGCTGTCACAAAAAAACCTTATTAATGATAACACAAAAATGTCAGCGTGCCAATCCTGTTTGCTTGCGTGTAATTTATACTTGATTTTTATATCTTAACACTGGAGTAAAAATCTGTCCACCCCCTACCCCCAAAAAAAACTGAAAAGGATAGATTCATGGCAATCATCAGTTATGAACACTTAGATCAGTATTTCCCAAACCTGTCCTCAGGACCCGTTGACACGTCAGGTTTGCCAGATATCTGAAGCACAGCACAGGTGATATGAATTGCTGCCCAGTGATTGCAGGATTCAGTCTGCATTTCCTCAAGGTGATCTGCAAAATCTGGCCTGGTTGACGGTCCCGAGGACCGGTTTGGGGAACACTGACTTGGAAGCTTATTTTAGCTGAGCCATTAATTAGCCAAAAAATGTAAGATCCCGATCACGGCTCTATTACAAGCAATAGACTTTTTGTGGTATGTAATATTAGGGAAACACCATATCAGCAGGACCTTTCCTCCGTGTCCTCAGTATCCTTCTGTTTGCAGTGAGAGGACATAGAGCAGTTATCTCAAACTCTGCCCCCCCCCAGATGGTTCTGAACTACATCTCCCATGATTCTCTTGCCATCTATTGAAATCAAAGCGTTAAGGGAATTGCAGGCAACAAACATTTAGGGGGGGCCCAAAGTTTGAGATCCCTGATGTAGAGGATCATGCTGTCCTATTCGTCTAGGGATGAAGGGTAAGTATGGAATTTTTTCAGCAATGCCATTTATAGCCTGGTATTCGCAACATTGTGTAACACCAACTTTGGAAAAAGAAATACACCACACCATCTGCCGAGGAGAAAACCAATTAACCTTTAAACTACTCGTTATTCTCTGGCTGCCTCCACATTAGGGCTTCCAATACAAAGCATACGAAATGTCAATGTACAGTAGGCTGCCACAACACCCAGGCCACAACAGGAGGTTTTAGATCGTATGAAACAGCAGGAGACGTTCGTATTAATAAGTGGAATACTTAAATTGTTAAAAATGAAGGCTCATCTGGAATCGGGCCAACAGTCTGTTTACTGTAATATTTATGCTTTGTACAATCGGTGATCTGTGTTTTACCGCTAAATTTTACAATATCATCTGATTTAATAATAAACTTATGTAACTGTAAACAGCAACTGAAGTATCTTATGCTCAGATTCACAACAACATTAACTCATTCCATCTTAAAATCGTAATTGTAATAGTAGTTTATGTGACACCAACATATTCTGCATTACTGTATAATGGAGGACCTAACAAGTAATTGTATAAAAAAATATTTCCCATAAAGAGATAATGAGGAGCTTGCAATCTAACAGCTGAGAGAGGAATATGTAAAGAAGAAATACATGGATTGTTAGGATGCAGATGAGGAGGCTGCACCACAGAGAAGAATTACCTTGTGAGCTTAAATAACTTACGCAGGTGTGTGTGGGAATCAGGACTCTCACATTAAGGCCCCTAACCTCAACATCTGAGGAAAGGGATTTAGGGGTTATTATTTCAGAGGATCTAAGGGTAAGTAGTCAATGTAATAGAGCAGCAGGAAATGCTGGCAGAATGCTTGGTTGTGTAGGGAGAGGTATTAGCAGTAGGAAAAGGGAAGTGCTCATGCCACTGTACAGAGCACTGGTGAGACCTCACTTGGAGTACTGTGTGCAGTACTGGAGACCGTATCTCCAGAAGGATATGGACATCTTAGAGAGAGTTCAGAGAAGGGCTACTAAAATGGTGTACGGCTTGAAGGAGAAAAGTTACCAGGAAAGGCTTAATGATCTTAACATGTACAGCTTGGAGAAAAGACGAGACAGAGGAGATATGATAGAAACATTTAAATACGTAAAGGGAATCCACAAGGTAGAGGAAGGTAGTATATTTAAAAGGAAACAAAGTAGCAAAACAAGAGGACATTATTATTATTATTATTCTTTATTTATAAAGCGCCAGCAAATTCCGCAGCGCTAAGACATAGTCTTAGATTAGAGGGGCAAAGGTTTAAAAGTAACATCAGGAAGCATTATTTTACGGAGAGGGTGGTGGATACATGGAACAGCCTTCCAGTTGAAGTGGTAGAGGCCAAAACAGTAATTGAATTTAAGCAAGCATGGGATAGGCATAAGGCTATCCTAAACAAAAGATAAATCCAGGTAAAGTATCCATGTAATTGGGCAGACTAGATGGGCCGAAAGGTTCTTATCTGCCGACATTTTTCTATGTTTCTATGTTTCTATGTTTCTGTCCTGTAAAATGTCTAGTCGTCCAGTAGTGGGCTCTGTCAGAAGTGGGGGATGCATTCCCTTATGCACTCACACCTCCAGCAAGAGATTTGTTCATCTAAGAATGCACTCCTCACTTCTCTCATCTGATGTTCTAGACCAGTGGTTCTCAACTCCGGTTCTCAAGTACCTCTAACAGGCCAGGTTTTAAGGATCACCTTGGGGAAATGCAGACTGAATCCTGCAATCACTGAGCAGCCAATCATATCACCTGTGCTGTGCTTCAGATATCCTGCAAACCTGACCTGTTACGGTACTTGAGGACCACGGTTGGAAACCACTGTTCTAGTCCACGGGTCAGCAACCTTGGTCCTCCTAGATGTTTTGGAACTGCACCTCCCAGGATGCTCAGTCAGTCATTAGGTTGGCTGCACCTCATGGGAAATGTAGCTCCAATTAAGGCTCGTGTCAGACGAGCGCACTGATCACGTCCGTGTTGCCGCACACTTTAACGTCTGTGGCTGCATAGCATTCTGACCAATGGAGCCCCAAACACAAAGTACGTCCGCACTGAAGTGCGGACGCATTACGGACGAGGCAAACATACGCAGGTTAGGCAAGAACGTAATACGTGCGGAGTGCGCCACATCTGCAACGTCCGCATAGCTTTGTGTGTGAGTAATGGAACGAAGTCAGACGTCAGCATTTTTGACGGACAAAATGTTTTTTAATTTTAATTTTATTTCGGTCAAAAATAACGTCAGTCACAAAAACAGACTGTGTGGCCACTACCGCGTCTTCCGTCAGAAAGTACGTCCGTTGTGTACAGACGCACAGTCCGTACAAAATGCGCTCGTCTGACACAGCCTATATTGGAGCCGCACAGTTATCAATGACCTGAGTCTCTTCTCACATATCGTCAGCTCATTTTAAAGGTACAGTTGTCAATGTGTTGATGAAAAAAACAGTTAGACCGCAACCTATTTATAGAGTTGGACAGAGATCTATCATTTAAACTCCGTTAATGTGGCGCCTGTGCAATCCTCACTGTTTTCAGACAAATTGCCTGACGGCAACGTCTCTTCCGCGGCTTTTGCAAAACTAATTCTAGAAAACAAGAATAATTTGTACTGGGAAATAGACCATAACTGGTGCATACTACAATTCCAAGGATAAATAATCATATTGTCATTTATAATGTCTAAATTTCCGCAGAGCTTTCTAATAAAGCATAGATAATTAAACTAAATCACAAACTTAAAGAGCAGAGAAAAAAGAAGTATGAGGCTAATGTCAGACGAACGCAGTCTGAGAGTAGGCTTGTGCACCGATTTTTTTTTTCGGTTCGATTCGGTTCGATTTTCGGATTTTTAAACTTTTCGATTCGGCACGTTTCGACCGATTTCGGTTTGGATTCGATTCGGTTCGACCTGTTTTTCGGGTACATTTTTTTTTCGGAATTTCGACCATTTTTCGTATTTTCGTGTCACTGTGCTCGGTTTTTGTATCGACTTTTCGTTTTTTCGAAAAATTTTCTTTTTTCAGAAAATTTTCGTTTTTACAAAATTTTCGTTTTTACAAAATTTTCGTTTTGGGAAAATTTTCGTTTTTCGGAATTGCACATTTTTCTGCATATCGACCTTTTTTCGTATTTTCGTGTCATTTTGCCCATTTTTTGTATCGACTTTTGGTTTTTTGGAAAAATTTTCGTTTTTCAGAAAATGTTCGTTTTTACAAAATTTTAGTTTTTCGGAAAATTTTCGTTTTTCGGAAAATTTTCGTTTTTCGGAAAATCTGTTCTCCTCGTTTGCCACATTTCAAGCCCATTCGAAAAATCCGAAAATATTTCGTTTCGGCGCGGAAAACATTTCGGATCTGAACTTTTCGGATCTAAAATTTTTCGGAAATTCGGCCGCATCCGAAAACACGAATCGGGAAATTTCGTGAAAATTCCGAAATTCCGAAACCCGAAACGCACATCCCTATCTGAGAGCACTCATACAAACGTACTGACAAACGTACTGATGGAAGATACTGTAGACACCACACGATCTGTTTTTGTTGACGGACGTAGAAAAAAAAAAGGGAATTATGGGAAACAAAATTAATATGAAAAATGATAACAATTTGAAAGGGATATGAAAAGCTATTGTGTGCGTCAAGGTGCTGGACGTCGCAAATGCGCTGCGTCTGACATCTCATCACTCACACAGAACGCTACGCGGATGTGGCACACTCTGCGCGTCCCTGGTAGCGGTTTTACATTCTTGCTTAACTTACGTCCGTTTGCAACGTGCGTTGTGTGTGCGCAGTTCGGTGCGCATGTACTTCGTTTGTGGGTCTCTATTGATCATGATTCTATGCTATGACAGACGTTAAACTGTGCGGCAACACGGACGTGATCACTGCGTTCATCTGACATCAGCCCCTTAAATGACATTATTTGGGACGAAGCCATCATATATAGTGAATACTGTTTCTACAGCTATGTCTTGTCACCCATAATATATTATAAAACATGGTTGTTTCAGTCCTGAAGCTTCTACTGGCCTCCATGCAAGACCAAAAGAAAAAAAAAATCCAAAAAATTTGAATTTTAGTCACACTATATGGAGATGTTTGGAAAGCCTTGCCTTATAGTAAAATAACTTATTGGTGAATGTCAACACTATAGGGCAGTGTTTCCCAAACCTCTCCTCGGGACCCTCAACCAGGCCAGATTTTTCAGATCATCTGGGGAAATGCAGACTGAATCCTGCAATCACTGAGCAGCAAATCATATCACCTGTGCTGTGCTTCACATATCTGGAAAACCTGGCCTGTTAGGGGTACTTCAGGACAAGTTTGGCAAACCCTGCTATAGGGGTTATTCAAAGACTGCTGAACTTGCAACCGAATTGCACCAAACGGTGGATTTCACCGTACGGTGCAATTTTGCGGCAATTCGGCTATTCAGAAAGCAGACAATTCACTGAAATGCCAGCGAAATACGGTGATCTTCAATGGGAGTGAAATGTTTTTTTTTGTGAAAGGATTTTACCAGGAAGGATACATTGAGATTTCTCTTGTTTTCAAGTATGTCCTGGGTGGCGAGTATGTACCGTTAGGTGTCTTGCCCAAAGACACTTACTGGAGAGGTGCTCATCGGGATTGAGCCCATGACTCCACAGGCTCTCTCCATGCAGAGCGGTGACATTACCTCTACTCTACCCAGCCGGCACAATAGAGAAGTAATGGTTAATCTATTCAGAGAACGCAAACAGCCCTGAAAAGTTGGCGAAATGCCCAGATTTTCAGTGCTTTTGTTTGACAGCTTTAAGCAGGTAAATCCCATTGGTTTCATTCCAAAAAATTTCCCGATTTTATACATTTTTTTATTCAACTGTTTATTATTTTCATTTGCAGCAAATTGTCTTTTTTCTGGATTTTTTCGGCAAAATTTTCGATAACACTTTTTTTTTTATGGCGTTTCTTTTTTATTCGGTGGCAGACCTTTTAATTGTTATTCATAGGACCTTATATATTTTTCCATGCATTTTCATGCATTATTTTTGTTTAAAACGCCTTTTAACCCCTTAATGACCCCTGACGTACCCTGTACGTCCTGTCCTCGGGTCTCCCTTAGACCCGCAGACGTACAGGGTACATCAGCGGCGCCAAATCCCCTCTCCGCCCGATACTCACCTCCCTCGTCGGATCCCACGCAGGGAGGAAGCCTGCCCATGTGATTTAACATGGGCAGGCGAGGCTGATGACGTCGCCACGCTGCGTGGTGACGTCATCAGAAGGTGCCCCATGTGTTTCAATGGAGGGGGGGGGGCTCCTTCTGAGCCCTCTATCTCCCCAACCATTGAAGCTAGGGAGATGCCGTTTGCACCGCTGGAGAGGGGAGAGCCTCCCCTTTCCAGCGTGTATGGCATTAACAGTTTCGCCGCCGATCGCTTTTCGGCGCCAATTGGCGCCAAAACGCGATTCAAACCTGGAGGGGGGCTGACATCTTGGATGTCAGCCAAGCCTCCAGGTCCCCCCACCCACTGACAACCTCACCATATGTGTGAGGATGTCAGTGGGCCAGTTAACCCTCTAGCTGCCATGTAGAGATAAGGGGATCCTAAGGATCCTTTATCTCCCGATCCATGGCAGCTGGATGGTCATATTTGCCATCATTTAAAAGGCCTGATTATGGCCTTTCAAATGATACCAAACATGACCAGGTTGGTTTTAAAAAAAAAATAAAAATTAAATAAAAAAAAATATAAAAAAAATTAAATAAAATAAAAAAATGATTTTTTAAAAAAAAGTTTTTTTTGTCTGGAGGGAGTTTAATTAAATAGGACCTAGGCTGTCATCTAAAAATAATTAGCACAAAATGGTCAGAATGAGCGCAGCGCACATAGGTGAACTGTCTCAGCAGTGAAGGGGTTAAAAAGCAAACGCATGTTAAAATTGTGTATTTCTAGTCTCGGGACAAAATTTTGAACCTATTTAGCCGGGGTCTTTTTGGGTGTTGTGTTATTAGGGAGATTAAATTACGAAAAAGTGTGTTTTTACCATTTTTTTCCTCATATTTCATATTTTTTTTATAGTAAATTATTCGATATGATGGAAATAATGGTATTTCTAGAAAGTCCATTTAATGGCGGGAAAAAGGGTGTATAATATGTGTGGGTCGAATAAACGAGTAAGAGGAAAAATTGTCCTAAACACTAACAGCGCAGAAACGTAAAAACAGCTGCGGTCACTAAAAGACGGATTTGTGTAAAACCGCCCGGTCACTAAGGGGTTAAAAATTGATTCTTTTTTTTTGGTTTTTACTCCTGTTTGGCTTTTTTCAGTGACTGGTTGCCTTTTTTCAGCGGATCGGCGCCGGCATTCATTGGTTTATCTGCCGAGTTTGGCGGTTTGTGGCTGTGTTCAGTGGGTTTATTGGTGACATTTGGCAGTCTGTCTAGCTCACTTCGGGGACCCTGCGGTGAATGCTGAATCCACTGCATGGTCGGCGAATTGAACTCGATAAATCGGACCGAAGTACGCCGAATGGAAGGGCGTCGAAATTACAGTGCTCTTTGAATAACCCCTTATATTTATGAGGCCTTTGACTAGTACCTTCCTAACGGAACATCAGCGGAAAACTTTCTGTACAGTAAAGCAGCTCCCTGGTCACTTGGCTGATAATTACGGCATGTAAGATGATGGGAAGGTTACATGTTTGCCAATAACAAGTGTGGAATCTTTCTTAGCTCCCTATTGTCTGGTGGAATGGAAAGATTTTATGGTTCTGATGGGCGTCATGAGGTGGAATAGAAGTCCCACTGTGTTTTTCTGCTTTGCTACTGCTGGCAGAGCTGCAGACACTGGATTCTATCACAGGCCCCCGTACAAAGGGAATCTAAAGTGTTTATGCAATGGGGACTCTGAGAGGCAGCAGCATAAAGCAAGGCCCTCTGTTCCTAGTGAATAAGGATTTCCTTAACCCACACAGTGAAAAACGGCCTGCATTCAGCCTTGGAAAAAACAGGCTGGGATTCCATTTCTGCTGTTACGTCAATTTCTCTTTGACCATTGTACAGTTTAAGAAATTAATGATCAATACAGAACAGAAAGCTTATTGTTTTCAGGCTGCTGTGATGCTGTCTGTTGGTTTCTAGGCTGTGAAAGACGCTGTTGTTCTGGTTGATTCTAGTATATTAATTCACTTTTTTCCCCTTCCTTAGTCTTTTTTAAATGCTATTAAAAAATATATGGACCCTTGTCACTAATGCGTAATGTTTCCTCTCACAGTAACAACTCGTCTCAGGTGGTTGATTAGACTTTTGTGTTCCGTGCAATCTCCTGTTCAACAGAATTCACATGTAATGACAATTAAAAACAAATAATGTGAATACAAATTCATCTAGGTTATTGTATGTCTTTGGAAAATTATCAGGTAACACTTGGTTGATCAAATGTAAATATATGTATATTATTTTTTTTTTTTTTATAATTCAAAGTTTTTTATTATTTTCAAAAATAAAATAAAACAATGGGATATAGAAAGGAAAAAACAAGGTAATGAATCCTTCTAAATACATATAAGGGGAACAATACAGACATAC
>RXON01004356.1:0-48054 GCA_009667805.1 Leptobrachium leishanense | reverse complement strand
CTCTGTTGCTGTAATGTTCCGTTTTGGCCACCAGAGGGAGACAAGCACATGTAAACTATATTGGACAATGGGACTACGTTTTCCAGCATGCTCTGGGGCAGAGACAGGAAGTGGGTGGGGAAGGAGGAGAGGACATCCGCAGCCTCGTGGAAGGAGAGCCAGTGTGAGCCGAGGAGTGAACCAAGTGAGAGGCACGTGAGACTGTGAGCGATTGTAACTAGGCCAGAGAGCAGGCGCTGCCTTGCCGACGCTGGGGATCGATATAGTGACTTGCCAGAGACCCAGTAATCCACCGCTGAGATGTTTTACACAGACAAAGAGTCGCAGATTGGACCCCGAGTTAGGAGACCGCGATGATCCACTGGGAGTGCAGGCGGTAAGCTGTAAATCGTGTTGTAAAGACAGACAAGCGAGAGAAGCGGATCCAGTGACACAGAGTCGCAGCACAATTCAGCGGAGAGATGTCCTGATCAGGTAGCGGAACAGATTGTCTGGCGGACGGGTGAGAGGCCTCCTAGGCCACAGTTAAAGTTTAAAGACGCACGCTGCAGCACTGCTAAAATCTACAGGGCCCCAATGTGACTAGTCGAAGATTCTATTAAATACATTCACTGGCCAGTTGAAATATAGTAACCGGGTACCTGAGCTCACGCACACACACTTTTTGGGACATAACCTGCATGGGACTTACACTCCAGAAACAAAGGGGTTAAACTTTTCTTTTACCGCTGCGCATTTCCCGCAATACGAAATCCTGTTTCCATATATCGTGCTTATTTTATATATGCCGCTTTATTGAGACCAGTAAAGTATATATGATTTATAAAACCCACAACAGTGCTGGTGTATATTTATTCCCTAGTGCGGAGAGACTAACCCGAAGTTAAATTCAGCGGCTCCTCCGGGAGTGAGCGCTACAAAAATATTAGAAAGAAGGGAGAGATCAAAGTGAACCACAGTGATCCCTAAAACACCGCCCTATTCTGAAAATGATTTCTGATCTGTCCCTATTTTGTGCCTAAGGAATAGACATACTAGATTCAGAAGAACAAGGATATATTCCACAACATTCGTCTCAGCACAGCAACGTCAGAATACTCAATAGAGATAATCTCGCATAGTCAGAAAAATATGGAAATTGCAATTAAGCTGGTTCAACTTAGAGACGGCAAAAAGTGACTGCTAAAAAGGGGGGAGACCCCCATGGTGGTCTTACCGCGCTCAACGCTCGTTTCGCAGCTTGAAGGATGTGGCTTCGTCAGGAGCGAGACCATGGGGGTCTTCCCCCTTTTTTATCAGAATTGGCAGTAATTTAGATGTATTTTATTCAATAGAAACTTTTTTGCCTATATGACATGCGCTTTGTGAAAATAAAAAGGTCTTGGCGTGTACATTTTAATTTAGTTAGTGGATTCCTGTCCAGTGTGGTGAGAAGCAAACGTAATGCAGTGTAAACTGGCGAGGAGGAGTGGAGTGAAGTCAAGCCTGCAAAATGTTTGCTTTGCTACGCTGTGCGTCGCTACGCGCTCAGTGTATCTCAGGCTTTACTGTACTTTGCGCTCCCTATACTTAACATGGGAAGCGCAAAGAGTAAACAGTCAGTAATTAGCTTTGGGATCACAAAGTCCCAACGTTAATTACTCACTGCTGCTGCTAAATGAAAATTTGCTACAGTTTAGAGCTTCTGCGGAATCAGTTAGCAGCAGCTGGAACCCCCACCCCAAAAAAAACTAAAATACTCATCTCTCATCCGGCGGCGAGAACGGCGGCCGATTCGCCACTTTTGGCAGCCAGGAGCAGGGTGAGACTGGGGAAAGAAAGTCCCCAGCTCTGCTGCGAGCATCCTAGAGTCTAGCGACCACTATGGGGCAGGCTGCTGGATTCAGTGCCTCCCCCATAATCTACAGGTAAAACGGGGACACTAAGGGGAGATTTGTGACGGCAAGTTTTTCCCCTTAGGTTAGGGCAGGTGATAGTGACCATAGTTTGCCTGAAATAATTTTAGATATCACCTTTAAAATGGCCAACTGTAATGCAGTTGCAGATACAGGAATAGGGGAAAACATGGCTCAAAAACACTATCCCTCCCCCTAAATGGGAGTCTAAAATCAGAACAAGGTCAGGTAAAACATTGTTTGACATTGTTTGCATTAAGAAGGGCCAGATGCTATATGCACACTTGGGCTGATTTAAGGCAGCAATTAACCCCTCTGCTACCTGGATTGTGTAAACACGATCAGCAGTAGCAGACACAGCAGCCCCAGATCGTGTTAACACGATCTGGGGCTATGTTGTGCTGTAGGATTGCAAATGAAACTCGTTGGCTGCAAACAAATTTCATTTGCTTTTGGGCTGCAGGTTGTCCTCAAAGTTTTAGCCCTGTGGGCATAATTTCTCTGAAAAATAAAGTAATGGGTTCCCATTTCCAATTTTTTTAACATAGCCTACGCCATAGAATATATAACCACAAAGGCTTTAATGATACACGCTATAGATGATCGGAAATTCAAATTTTTTTACATTTATAGCATTCCTGCAGGGCACGACGTATACATATAATAATGGTATATTATGAATCTGCCGGAAAAAAGGATAATATAACTTGTCTGGGTCATATAATAAAATGCGACTTTACATCGCGTTTCAACATGATGAGCAAAAATGGTAAAAATTTGCTCAGCACACAGACGTGAAACGGTCCAGCAGTGAAGAGGTTAATACAAAAAACCATGCCAGCTCCTGCTAAATAATAAAATCCTTCAGCTATTCTGAGATAGGGGAATAAATGTACAAAATTCACAAATTACAAGTCGACATAATATTTTTTTGGGCGTGTTAGTGGCAGTATATTGCTTAGGGCACTCATCTCGCTTAAATTGGGTAAAAAGACACAAACACGGCGTTAACACCCTGCCTGATATCCTTGGCAAGACCAGGGACATTGTCATCTGTGGCTCTAACTTCAGCATTGCATCCATTTCTGAGGGTACGTCCTCGGCCCGCTGCAGTGCTTTCACTAATTTTCCACTGGAAAGATGACCCTTTCAGGGTTATTCAAAGAGATTCAAATGGCTGCCGAAAGGGAACCGAACGCTGAAAATCAGCATTCGGTTACCTTTCCTGGCCATTCGGCTATTCAGAGAGCAGGCAATTCGCCAAATCCTGTCGAATTGCCTGCACATACGGTGCCTGTTCGGTGCCTGTTCGCAGGCAGTGAAATCCCCATAGAGAAGCAATGTTTCGGCTATTCAGAGAACAAAACCCAGCAGTGAAAAGTTGCCGAATTGCCCTGCCATTCGGTGGTTTCATTCGACAGGTTTATTCAGGCGAATCCCATAGGCTTCAATGTTAAAAATATTTCCGTTTTTAATACAATATCTAATAAAACGTTGATTAGAATATTCTGCAGTAAAAAGTCTCTTTATTTATAGATTTTTTAGGATATTTTAAGCATTTTTCGGGATTTTTTTTAATAAAAATTTCCGATTGTTTTTTGTACTTTACTTTACTTATTTTTTCTGTAACAACCCGTTTTATTATCCTTCATTGGAACTCATATGTAAATTTCAGACATTTTCGCTCAGTAGTTTCTTTGCAAACAGTTTCACTTTTCAAACATTCAAGCGAACAGTTTTTTTAATTTATTCACTCCATTCGTCTGCGGTGTCGGGTTTTTCCGGCGGTTGCGCTGCGTGTGATTGGCTCCTGCTTAGGTTTTTCCGGCGTTTTCAGTGGGGTTAATCCAGATTTTTTGCGGGTTTTCGGTGTGCCTTCGCCAGGTTTTGCGGTGAGTTGTCGGCGGGTTTGCGTTGAATTTTCCCTGCGATTCGGGGGCCCTGTGGTGCTTGCTGAATACACCACAGGCTCGCCGAAATGGGATCACCAAATCGAACCGAATTGAAGAGAACGAAAAGTCACCGAACGTGCGGTGACTTTTCGATTCGCTTTGAATAACCCTGTTTATCAGTCAAGCCTCTGCTCTGTCTCTCCACAGAACGCCCAGGCAACACACGAAGACAGAAGGGGTTATTCAGAGAGCACTGAAATGTCAACTGCTGCCAAATGCCACCGACCAGCCGCAGAGAAAAGCCGACAAGCCCCCGGACAGGTTAAAAAACAATTCGATTGAAAGTGTTGTATTTGAAACACTGTTTGCAAAAAAACTACTGGATGAAAATGTCTGGAATTAACATATAAGGTCTTATGAATAACAGTAAAAAGGTCTGTTACAGAAAAAAGAAAAAACTTTTTTTAAAAAAATCTAAAAATAATTTGTCGAAAAAAAATCACGAAAAATGCCTATAAAATCATAATAAAAAAATTAAGAAACTTTTTGCTGCAAATTAAAATAAGAAACTGTTTAATAAATATTTATTAAAAATGGGAATATTTTTAACATTGAAACCTATGGGATTCGCCTGATTAAACCTGCCGAATGAAACCACTGAGCATCAGGGCATTTCTCTGACATTTCTCTTCAGTTCGGTGTTCTATCAGGATTTTACTGCCATCAAACAGCACTACAGAGGTAATGGGACAATTGGCTTCTCAGCTGTGCCAAGGCCAGGTGTGTGATATTCCCTCATTACCCCAATTACAATGTGCAGATAAAAGGCCCAGAGTTCATTTCAAGTGTGCTATTTGCATTTGGAATCTGTTGCTGTCAACTCTCAAGATGAGATCCAAAGAGCTGTCACTTTCAGTGAAGCAAGCCATCATTAGGCTGAAGAAACAAAACAAACCCATCAGAGAGATAGCAAGAACATTAGGTGTGGCCAAAACAACTGTTTGGAACATTCTCAAAAGGAAGGAATGCACCGGTGAGCTCAGCAACACCAAAAGTCCCGGGAGACCACAGAAAACAACTGTGGTGGATGACCGCAGAATTCTTTCCCTGGTGAAGAAAACACCCTTCACAACAGTTGGCCAGATCAAGAACACTCTCCAGGAGGTAGGTGTATGTGTGTCACTGTCAACAATCAAGAGAAGACTTCAGCAGAGTGAATACAGAGGGTTCACCACAAGATGTAAACCATTGCTGAGCCTCAAAAACAGGAAGGCCAGATTAGAGTTTGCCAAACAACACCTAACAAAGCCTTCACAGTTCTGGAACAAGATCCTATGGACAGATGAGACCAAGATCAACTTGAACCAGAGTGATGGGAAGAGAAGAGTATGGAGAAGGAAAGGAACTGCTCATGATCCTAAGCATATCACCTCATCAGTGAAGCATGGTGGTGGTAGTGTCATGGCGTGGGCATGTATGGCTGCCAATGGAACTGGTTCTCTTGTATTTATTGATGATGTGACTGCTGACAAAAGCAGCAGGATGAATTCTGAAGTGTTTCGGGCAATATTATCTGCTCACATTCAGCCAAATGCTGCAGAACTCATTGGACGGCGCTTCACAGTGCAGATGGACAATGACCCAAAGCATACTGCAAAAGCAACCAAAGAGTTTTTGAAGGGACAGAAGTGCAATGTTATGCAATGGCCAAGTCAATCACCTGACCTGAAACCCATTGAGCATGCATTTCACTTGCTGAAGACAAAACTGAAGGGAAAATGCAGGAACTGAAGACAGTTGCAGTAGAGGCCTGGCAGAGCATCACCAGGGATGAAACCCAGCGTCTGGTGATGTCTATGCGTTCCAGACTTCAGGCTGTGATTGAATGCAAAGGATTTGCAACCAAGTATTAAGAAGGGAAAGTTTGATTTATGATTATTATTCTGTCCCATTACCTTTGGTCCCTTAACAATTGGGAGGCACATCTGCAAACTGCTGTAAGTCCTACACAGTTCACCTGAGTTGGATGTACATACCCTCAAATTAAAGCTGACAGTCTGCAGTTAAAGCACATTGTGTTTGTTTCATTCCAAATCCATTGTGGTGGTGTATAGAGCCAAAGATGTTAGAACTATGTCGATGTCCCATTATTTCTGGACCTGACTGTGTATCATCCAGGGGACCCACAGCCAGGATCTATAACATTTCTTAGTTCTCCAGTGCAAACAGCTGCTGAAATGTATTCCTGGTGAACTATATATATTGATATAATTTGGTGAATTAAATTTATTTATATAAAATAATTATTACATTTTACATACATTATTTATATATATATATATAGTGTGTATATATATATATACATATATATACAGTATATAATTCATAGCCAGGACATACTTGAAAATGAGAGAAATCTCAATGTATCCTTCCTGGTAAAATACTTTATAAATAAATAGGAAAAGCGTGCACTCCTGGAGTCCTTTTAATAGTATTTTTATTGTGGTGAAAAAGGATCGACGTTTCAGTCCAAAAGAAGAGCACCTTTTTCTTTCAAGAAATCTGGTCTGGCCATCATGGCACTGACACCGCACATACTCCCTCCTCACAAGGTAAGCAGTTTTATGACTTTGTCCGTGACTCCGGATATATTGATGTCTGGAGAGTCCACCACCCCTCGGTCAAGGATTACACCTACTACTCCTCCACCCATGACACGTACTTGAGAAATCGATTATATATTGGCTTCACCTGACTGTCTCCCTTCTGTCCTATCCTCCTCCATAGGTTCCATTACCTGGTCTGACCACGTGGACGTGACTGTACAACTCCGCCCCTTTGCTCCCCCAGCTGGGCGCCGGTGCCGACTGGACCCCTTTTTATTAGACAAACCCGGAGTGCGGGACTCGGTGGCTGAGACCTTGAAAGAATACTTCCTCCTAAATGATACCCCAGATATCTCCATCCAACTTTGTGGGCCGCGCATAAACCTGTGGTGCGTGGGGCGCTTATGAGTAGGGCCGCTCATCTAAAACGGTTAAAAGTAATAGATGTACATACCCTTCAGCACACGTTATGGGAAAGGGAACTATCCCATGAATCCTCCCCATCCCCAGAAGGATATGCGGCCCTGTCCCAGGCCCGTCAAGATTTAAATAGTCTGCTCTTGGACGATGTTGGGCGCTCATTGTTATGGTCCAAACGTAGATATTATGAAAGATCCAATAAAATGGACATTCCCTTGGCCCGCCTCATTAAACCTAGACCACGCACTCAAACTATTTCTGCCTTAACAAACAAAAAGGGTCACCCTTATACTACCCCTATCGCGATCAGAGATGCCTTTACTAGTTATTTTGGCTCCATTTACAACCAGGCTCCTTCCCATTCTCTAGAAAACCCCCTACATATGGCCGATATCTCAAAATATCTTACTCGTGCCTCCCTGCCCTCTCTGACGGAGGCTCAAGCGGACGCTTTGGCCTTACCGATCACTGAGGAGGAAATTGCCCTGGCATTGGGTTTGATGAAACCCCATAAAGCTCCCGGCCCTGACGGATTGACATATTACTATTATAAAACCTTCCCAAATATTTTGCTTCCACACCTCCATAAAACCTTCAATAGCCTGTTGAAAGGGGAAACCCCCCCCCCAGGAATCGATATTGGCCTCAATAGTTTTACTCCCGAAACCGGGCAAAGACCTTTTACAAGTGGAGAACTACTGCCCAATCTCTTATTAATGCAGATTTAAACTGTTTGCCAAAATATCGGCACTCAGACTGGGCGAGGTACTCCCTGCCCTTGTCCACCTGGAGCAGGTCGGATTTATCCCCAACCGTCAAGCATATGAAAACATGCGGAGAATGGAGGACTTGGTGTGGAGAGCTTCGGTGACCCGGACGCCTTCTCTGTTCCTATCCCTGGACACAGAGAAGGCGTTCGACAGGGCCGAGTGGCCTTTTCTCTTTTCCCTATTAAACCACATGGGCTTCCCCAATCCTTTCCTTGTAGCTATCAAAGCGATGTACTCCTCCCCCTCAGCACAAATTATTATACCAGGTACCGATCCCACCCATTTCCCTATTTTTATTGGCACCCGTCAAGGTTGTCCCCTTTCTCCCACCCTATTCGCCTTGTATTTGGATCCCCTTTTACAATACATCAGGTCGACTGTGGAGATTCATGGCCTCGCGGTCCGCTCCGACCCTTTCAAGGTCGCCGCTTACGCGGACGATATCCTCCTCTCTTTAACCCGACCCTCTTCTTCCCTGCCAAGGTTATTTAAAAGCTTAGACGAATTCGCCCGCCTCTCGGGTTATAAGATAAACATCATTAAATCCGAGGCCTTCATTCTCCATGTTTCGCAGGAGGAGGTTGATGATATGTGCAGGGCCTTCCCAATTCGTATTTCACCCTCGTTTCAATATCTCGGGATCACCCTGTCCAATAACCCTCTTGCTTTGTATTCTATTAACTACTCTGCGTTCTTGTGCCAACTCAAATGTGATCTTGAATGCTGGGATAAATACATGATTTCCTGGATAGGTCATGTATATTGTAGAAAAATGAATATCCTTCCGCGTATTTTTTTCAGGCTATTCCGGCAGCTATAGATTCAGGAGACCTTCAGAAGGCTATAGACTCCTTCATCTGGAAGGGCAAATGACGACGCATCGCGAGGGCCACTCTATACAGACCCAAGGAAGCTGGAGGCTTGGGGTTGCCCTGCCTTTTCTCATACTATTACGCGGCTCAGCTTGCACAAATTATAGCCTGGCACGCACCTCCGAATACCCGTCGATGGGTTGACTTGGAAAGGGGCCTCATGTATCCTGATCACCCTCATTTTTGGATGTGGACCCCTAGAGAATACCGTCCTATGTTGAAAACTGCCTGTCCATCCATTATCAACTCCCTCAGGTTGTGGGATAAACTGGCCTCCAAGTGCGACCTCACTTCGTTTCCCTCTCCCTTGACTCCAATTCTCAGGAACGGGGAGTTCCTCCCTGGCTTAACAGCTTCCCCGGATAACGGTTGGCTGGGATCCATGATTTCGAGGCTCTGCCATCTCTATCCAAGGGGGCCCTGCTATGTATGCCTGACGTGCCTTCTTCTATACAGGAAAAGCTAACCCACCCCGTACCTTTTATCCAGTTAAGGACATTTGCTTCCAGACGACATATCAAACTGGCTGTTCTCAATTCCACCACCTACTTAGAATCCTTATGCCTTCGAGGCTCTTATCCAAAAGGCCTAATATCCACGGTATATCGCTCATTAACAGCCCTGCTGGACTGGAAAGTAGGGATGTGCGTTTCGGGTTTCGGAATTTCCACTAAATTTCCCGATTCGAGTCTTTCGATGCGGCCGAAATTCCGAAATTTTTTAGATCCGAAAAAGTCGAATCCGAAATGTTTTCCGAGCCGAATCGAAAAATTTTCGGAATTTTCGAATGGACTTGAAATGTGTCAAATCGAAATTTATTTTCCCTCTATTCATGATTTCGGTTCCATTCGGGATTTCGGTTCCATTTCGGTAATTCTGAACATCGTTTATTTAACTATTATCGGTTATATCGCTGATTCTGTAAATTTTGTCTTTGTAAATGTGCTGGGGCAAATCAATGTGCTGGAGTAAATCCATGTGCTGGGGCAAATCCATGTGCTGGGGCAAATCCATGAGCTGGGGCAAATCCATGTGTGAGCTGGGGCAATATCCTATGTGCTGGGGCAAATCCATGTGCTGGGGCAAATCCATGTGCTGGGGCAAATCCATGTGCTGGGGCAATATCCTATGAGCTGGGGCAAATCCATGAGCTGGGGCAAATCCATGTGCTGGGGCAAATCCATGTGCTGGACTGCTGGGGCAATAGAGTTAGACAGCTTTGAAACGAGGAGAACAGATGTTCCGAAAAAAATGAAAATTTCCGAAATAACGAAAAGCCGATAACCAAAAAACGAGCAAAATTACACGAAAATACGAAAAATAGTCGATATATACCGAAAACCATGTACAATTCCGAAAAACGAAAATTTCCGAAATACCGAAAAGTCGATACAGAAACCTAGTAAAGTGACCCGAAAATACGAAAAATGGTCGATATTCCGAAAAATAAATGTACCCGAAAAACTAATCGAGCCGAACCGAATCGAAACAGTAAGCAGTCGAAACGAGCCGAATCGAAAAGTTTAAAAATTCGAAAAATCGAATCGAAAAAAAAATCGGTGCACATCCCTACTGGAAAGAACTTCCATACATCCACGCCTGGGAGAGAGACCTGGGGGAGACATTGGACCCAGAGGAATGGAGTGATATCTGGGAGGCAATGAAAACAGTCTCAATATGCACTACGCACCAGGAGCAACTCATCAAAACAGTCCTACGGTGGTACACTGCGCCTGTACAACTCGCTCACATGGCACCAGGGACACCGGACCTTTGCTGGAGAGGCTGCGGCTAGACATGTGCATTCGTTTTAGTACTAAAACGATTTAGTCCGAATTTTGGGATAATTTAGTTTTCGTATGAGTCAAGAGATACGAAACTGCTCAGTAGAAAAAACGAAAGAAACTAAAATAAAATGCACTACATTTTAGTTTCAGTCCTTTTTGTGATATTACATTGATGAGTGAAGGAGACCAGCAATGAAGAGCGCAACATCGCAAAGCTACAGAAAAGGTTTGTATGCGTAATCCTTCCCGACCCCTACCCGAAAATCTGACAGTGATAGAGCCCCAGAATACTCACTCGCAGCACAGACAGCCAGCACAGGAGAGGAAACCTTTACTTAACCCTTGCATGTCTATGAGACAGACAAGATGATAAAAGCAGCTGGAGAAAGAAAACATTCAAATAAATCACACTGAAAGCTAATGACAGAGGAGGCCTGGATAGTAAAAACCCCTTTATAACAAGCAGCGCTGGGAGAAGAGAGGGACTTTATAAAACGTGTGTTATCTCCCCTCTCGCTCTGCATAATAGGGGCTTAGGTCTGATACATTTTATATTATCCAGGAGCACTATCCCCCTTTCCTCATCTATAATACACGGTTTATATAAAGTTTATATAAAGTCAAATGTTGTTCAATGTATTGTAACCAGTCTATACTGTGCCTATTGTACAGCGCTGCGGAATATGCTGGCGCTTTATAAATAAAGAATAATAATAATAATAAAGTCCCTCTCCTCTCCCAGTGCTGCTTGTTATAAAGGTTTTTTTTTTACGTCTGATACATTTAGTATCCAGCTCTCACAGTTACTCTGTCATTATGAGCCTTCAGTGTGATTTATTTGAATGTTTTCCCTGGATTTAAAGTGCTTTATTTTATTATAAAAATAAATTTGCACCAGTCATCTCTTCCCGGAGCTTTGAGACAATTTACGTTAATTATTTTCCCTCTCCCCTGCTTTTATAATCCTGTCTGTCTCCCCCACAGTGATACAAAGTTTAAGTAAAAGTTCCTTCTCCTGTGCTGGATAAGCATTGCATTCCGATGTTCTGCACCCTCCACATGCCAATGCAGTAGGATGTTCTATACAGAGAGGGGCACTAATTAATGCAGGAGGATGTTCTATACATTATACAGAGAGGGGTATTAATGCAGGAGGATGTTATATACATTATACAGAGAAGGTTATAAATTGAGGAGGATGTTCTTTACAGAGAGGGGCATTAATTAATACAGGAGGATGTTCTATACATTATACAGAAAGGGGTATTAATGAAGGAGGATGTTATATACTATACATTATACAGAGAAAGGTATAAAGTGAGGAGGATGTTCTATACAGAGAGGGACATTAATTCAGGAGGATGTTCTATACATTATACAGAGAGGGGTATTAATTAATGGAGGAGGAGGTTCTATACATTATACAGAGAGCAGCATTTTTTTGAGCCCTTTAAATCCAGTGGCTGTGAGTGCTGAGATCAGCTGCTTCTTACATTATCTCTCAGTACAATATATCAGGCTCAGCTGTTACAGTAACTGACTGCTGCTCATCACAGCACTCAGAGTTTCAGTAAAACAAGGAAATAATATTGTTCTAACCTTTTATATATAAAAATATTATTTACTAGTTTTACTGAAACTCTGAGCGCTGTGATGAGCAGCAGTCAGTTACTGTAACAGCTTTGCCTGACACATTGTGCTGAGAGTGAGAGATACTGTAACAAGCAGCGATCTCAGCCCTCTGAGGAGCCACTACAATAGTAATTGTATCCACTGGTTTTCGGATGTATGAAATTAGTTTTCATACTAAAGAACTGAAAACAAATTTCTTTAGCAACTAAATAAATTGCATTTTAGGACTAATCCATTAGTTCAAAACGAAATTTTGGGCTGTGCACATGTCTAGCTGCGGCCAAAAAGGTTCTTATGCTCATATGTGGTGATTCTGTCCTCCTGTTCAAAAATTCTGGTCCCAAACGCATACATTGCAGGACACTCCGATGGATCCTTGGGCTTATCTCCTTTCCAGACCTTTCCCAGACTTGTCTCACTCGGAAAATAAGTTGCTCTCTAAAATCACATTGGCGGCCGCAGAGTGCTGGTGGAATTCTGGAACTGTCCTAAGCTCCCTCTTTTTCAAAAATCTACCCTAAAATCCGGGATGTTCAAATTATGGATGAGCTGTCAGCAATCACCAAACCCACCCTCCCCTCTTATTATAAAACTTGTTCTCCCTGGATCGACCAGATGGGATCGGCCTGATGGCGCATACCATGCGTGGTGTGTAGGGTAGGGTTATTACAACCAGCATACTGTGATATTGTTATGAATAAGTGATTGTACTATCTCCACTAGGGATGAGCTGTTCGGGTTCGGACGGTTCGGGGTTCGACCCGAACTTAGCCTGTTCGAGCTCCTGTTTCCAACCCCAACCCTCCTAGATTGTGAGTTCCTACGGGAATAGGGCCCTCATCTCCTCCTGTACTGTTTGTCAAATGTTGTTCAATGTATTGTAACCCTGTCTATACTGTGCTTATTGTACAGCGCTGCGGAATATGCTGGCGCTTTATAAATAAAGAATAATAATAATAATAATAATAATTCCCCAGACATGGGGCTCAGGTGCAACATTTCCCCAGACATGGGGCTCAGGTGCAACATTTCCCCGGACATGGGCCACCGTGACAGCACCCCCCCTTGACGGCGGGCCCGAGGACGAGAAGGGTAGCGGCGATGATAGGCGGAGACCAGCCCCGGGGCATGAACATCAGAGGCAGCAACCCAGGAACGTTCCTCCGGGCCGTACCCCTCCAATGCACAAGATATTGCAATCCGCCTCTAGACCACCTGGAATCGATGAGGGCCTGCACCTCATATTCCTCCTGACCCTGAACTTGGACAGGAGGAGGCTGGTTCACGGGGAGGGTATACCGGTTACAGACAGGGGGCTTGAGTAGGGAGGTATGGAAGGAGTTGGGGATTCTCAAGGATTTAGGATTAATGCGTCGGAGGACCCTGTACGGACCGATAAACCGTTGTGCCAATATGTGAGAGGGCACCCGGAGTTTGATATGCTGAGTGGAGAGCCATACCCTTTGACCAGGGACATAAGAAGGTCCTGGTCGTCTGTGGCGGTCTGCAAACTTCTTATGGGCTAAAGAAGCTTTTTGCAAAGCGGATTGAATCCGCGTCCAGGACTGACGTAGGAGTGGTTAGTGATCGTTAAGTGCAGGAATGGGTGATTCAGACGGAGTGCCAGGTAATAAAGCAGGATGGAACCCATAGGTCACAAAGAACGGGGTATGACCAGAGCTGTCATGTACCACGTTATTCCTAGCCAATTCAGCCCAAGGTAATAAGGAACTCCAATTATCTTGTTGGTGGGAGATGAAGAACCGTAAATATTGTTCCAAGGACTGGTTGGTACGTTCAGCAGCACCGTTAGATTGTGGGTGGTAGGCAGAAGAAAAGGATAAGTTGATACCCATTTCTTTACAGAAGGATCTCCAGAATCGGGAAATGAACTGAGTACCACGATCTGAGACTATTTCTTGCGGTATCCCATGTAACCGTACCACCTCCTTAGCAAATATACCGGCTAGCTGTTCCGAAGAAGGAAGTTTTTTCAGTGGAACAAAATGGGCCATTTTAGAAAAACGGTCAATAACAGTGAGAATGGTGGTATTACCCTCAGATGGGGGTAGGTCCACAATAAAGTCCATGGATAAATGGGTCCATGGTCTCGAAGGCACAGGGAGAGGTTGTAATAGACCTACTGGAAGATCAGCAGGGGTCTTATTCTAAGCACACACATTACAGGATGCAATAAACTCTCGGATATCAACACGAAGAGTGGGCCACCAATATAGACGAGAAACGGCGAGAATGGTCTTATTGACTCCTGGGTGACCTGCAACCTTTGATGCATGTGTAGCGCTCACTCCCGGAGGAGCCGCTGAAATTGAACCTCGGGTCAGTCTCCCCGCACTAGGGAATAAATATACTCCAGCACCGTCGTGGATTTTATAAATTATATAGTTTACTAGAATAAATGGCATATAATGAATAACACGGTATACGTAGATATATTTACAGTACTTCGCAATGCGGGAAACGCGCAGCGGAAAAGAAATACAATGCTTCGTAATTTGAGAAACGCGCAGCGGAAAAGAAATACAATGCTTCGTAATTCGAGAAACGCGCAGCGGAAAAGAAAGGAAAAATAAATCTTTACCCCCTTTTGTGTTTGGGGAGTGAGTCCCGCACAGGTTATGTCCCAGAATGTAAGTGTGTGTGTGTGTTACGGTACCCGGGTACAATATTCAACTGGCCAGTGAATTGCTTATGAGGTATCTTCGACTAGTCAAGTTGGGGCCCTGTGGGTTTTGGAAACAAACAGCAGCGTGCTTTCTTTTCACAATGGCCTGGAAGGCCTCTCACCCATCCGCCAGATACTTGATGCTCTGCTTGACCCAGGTCGCCTCTCCGCTCGATGTTGACTGGGGTTCTCCTGGTTACTGGATCCGCTGTCTGGCTTTCTGTAACTGCCGCAAGATATCCAGTTCACCGCCTGCTCTCCCTGTCCAATCGATCTGCGGTACTCCTAACTCGGGGTCCTCCGGCTTCCTCAATATCAGCGTGGGTAGTCCTGTGAATCACTGGGTCTTCCTCTGGTAAGGCTGAATAACCCGGTCTTTAGCTCTGTCAGGCCCCAGCTGCGCTCCGGCCTAGTCGCTGTCTCGTTCTGCTGCTCTGCGTCTTACTCCTCTCACTCCCTGGCGCGCTCTGCCAGCTCTCTCCACGAGGCTCAGGATGTAAGTGTCTGTGTCCCACCCACTTCCTGTGTCCACTCCCAAAGCATGCCGGGAAATGTAGTCCCAATGTTCAATGTCTCTCATCGCGCTTGTCTCCCTCTGGTGGCCAAAAATAGGTACTGCCACGACAGGGAATTAAACCCAGCGCTACACATGCATAACTTGTAATAACTCCCTTCTCTCGTTCTCTCCTACATACAATCTTTCTGGAGGTAGAGAGTTAGGGGCGGCATTCTGATAGGACAGAATGCGCTCGATCAACTGAGAAGACACTTGCGTACACACAGTGGCGATTATAGGAGTACTGGGTATGAGAGAAACCAGTTCGGTGTGAGGCAGTTCCTCTTCCTCAAACTGTCTGGAAAGAGCATCCGCCTTGGTATTACGTGACCCTGGGCGGTAGGTGATCAAATAATTGAAGCGACTTAGGAACAACGACCATCTGGCCTGGCGGGGGGACAGTCGCTTCACGTCTGCCAGGTAGACTAGGTTCTTGTGGTCAGTTAGAATGATCACTGGAATTTGTGAACCCTCCAACAGATGTCTCCATTCTTTTAAAGCCATTATAATAGCCAAGAGTTCTCAGTTGCCAATGTCATAGTTTCTCTCTGAGTCAGACAACTTCTGGAGAAGTAGGCACAAGGGTGAAGTGGGGCATCCCAGGTGTCTCTCTGGGAAGTACTGCCCCATACCAGATTCTGATGTGTCGACCTCCATTATATAATGGTTTTAGGAGGATTAGGATGTGCTAGAATAGGTGCAGAGGCAAAGGCCGTTTTTAAATCCTCAAAGGCTTTAAGGGCAGTGGGAGCCCAGTTGGTTGTATTGGCCCCTTTCTTGGTCATAGAGGTGATAGGAGTAATTACAGAAGAAAAGTGTGGGATAAACTTTCTGTAATAATTGGCGAATCCAATAAATCTCTGGATAGGTTTCAACCCTTTGGGTAGAGGCCAAGATAGGATGGATTCCAGTTTTTTGGGATCCATTAAAAAACCCTTGGATGACACGATGTACCCCAGAAACGAAACATGCATTTTTCTAGCTTACAATATAAACCATTTCGTAACAGAGTGCCGAGAACAGAACGCATGTGATCATAATGTGTATGTAGGTCAGGAGACTGCACCAGAATGTCATCTAGATAGACTATGACACATGAGGAGAGGTAGTCCCGAAGGACGTCATTTATAAAATCCTGAAAAACCGCAGGGGCGTTGCACAACCCAAATGGCATGACCAGATATTCGTAGTGGCCGCTATGGGTGTTGAATGCAGTCATCCACTCGTCTCCCTCCTTTATGCGTACCAGGTTGTATGAACCCCTAAGATCCAATTTAGAAAACACCGTGGAACCTCTAAGACGGTCAAAGACGTCAGAGATTAGCGGAATAGGGTAGGCATTCTTGATGGTGATACGATTCAACCCTCTATAGTCTATGCACGGACGGAGGTCACCCTCTTTTTTGGCTACAAAGAAGAACCCTGCCCCAGCTGGGAAAGAAGATCTTCATATGAAACCCTTCTCCAGAGATTCCTGGATATATTCCTCCATGATACTATGTTCCTTTGGGGACAGTGGATAAATTCTCCCTTTAGGGGGAATGGTACCTGGGTATAACTTGATAGCACAGTCATATGGACGGTGCGGGGGTAGCTTATCGGCCTCTTTTTTGTCAAACACTTGTTTAACAGACAGATATTGCTCCAGAACGGTAGAAGACAAAGGTTTTGCAGTAGGGGTATTGAGTAATCTGATAGGTAACATTAGAGGGAAAACAAGAGGAGGAACAGGTGGAACCCCATGCGACGACCTTTCCCTTTACCCAGTCAATGTGAGGATTATGTTTTTGTAACCATGTGAGACCTAAAACGACTGAACAAGACGGTGAGGATATGATCTGAAACACTATGGATTCGTCATGATGATCCCCAAGGCACATGGAAATAGCTTTTGTCTCTTGGGTTATAACAGGAGAGGCAAGGGGCCTACCAGCAATGGCCTGTACCATTAAGGGTTTGGATCTAGGGGACAGAGGAACAAGATGACCTGAGGCAAAGGACTCATCCATAAGATTATCAGCAGCCCCTGAATCCAGCAATGCATCACAATCGAATTTGACAGAACCCCATGTTAGACAGACAGTAAGAAGTAATCGTAGTGAGGTCGGTTTGGGACACAAAGTGAGAACACCTAAGGCCGGTCCCCTCCTAGGACTTAGGTGCGAGCGTTTTCCGGGCGTGATGGGCACTTAAGGCGTTGGTGCCCCCCAAGTCTGCAATATAGGCAAAGACCCTCTCTACGCCTATAGGACTTTTCTTCTGTCAATTTAGTGTGACCCAATTGCATGGGTTCGGTATCAGAGACCTGTGAAGTACAAGATGGTGGACTAACGGAACCTCGTGTAGGAACCCTAGCAACGCTTTTTCTGGGTCTCTCTCTGTGTTTAGCTCTATCCCTGATTCTGTTATCAATATCAATCACGTAATCGATCAAATCCTCTATCTCATCTAGGATAGTATCAGAAAGGCCTTCCTGGAAAAGCAATACAAGGCAATCATTAGTCCAATCAACCTCTGCTACTAGGGTTTTGAAGTCTATGGCATAATCTGCAACAGACCTGGAACCTTGCTTAATTCTGAGCAGGGATCTCCCAGCCCTCTTGGAACGACCAGGAGGATCAAAGGTGCGTCTGAGAGCACGTACAAAGTTGTGGTAGTTATAGACCACGGCATCATCATTTTCCCACAATGGGTTAGCCCATGCTAGGGCTCTACCAGACAAATGATTTATCATAAATCCCACACGGGCACGATCTGAAACATACATTCTAGGGTTTAGTTCAAAATGAATGCTGACCTGAGTCAAAAAGCCACACAACAGTCTGTTCCCCACCAAAACGAATTGGAGAAGTCATGGATACATGGGAGGCAGGTAAAGCAACCTCAGGTGTGTGGGATTGCAGGACCGGGGCAGAGGTCGCCACCTGTGGTTCAGGCTGCAAATAGGCAGTACGGACAAGAATAGTTTGTATAGCCTGAGCAAAGGCATCCATGCGGTGGTCTAATTCATCGACACGAGAGGCACATGCAGCGAGCTGCTGACCTACGTCTGCAGGGTCCATGGCCCTAGCGTAATGTCAGGATCGGGTAACCCCGCTTGCAGACTGTAAGCCAACAGACCCTGACCAACCGGTCCTTAGAAATGGCCGGGTTATGGTCAGTAATACTGAGAATGATGAACACAAATAATGTGGTGGAGTGCAAAGAAAAACAACCTGCGGAATAAAGTAACCCACAATGCTCTAGCTAGCCGGTCCTTAATAATGGCCGGGTTAAGCAGGGCAAACCAACAAAACACACATAGGCAGGGGTTAAGAAAATAGAGGTCCGTTTACTATGCCAGAAATCAGGGCGCCAGAATACAGGGAAGTCGAGACAAGCCGGGATCGTAAAACCAGGAAATCAGTCAGAATAGGAATCAAGAAATAAAACAAGGCACTAGGAGTAACAGGAAACATGCTAGGGCAACTTGCTAAGAGAAAGGAAGCCCTTTAAATAGAGCCACAGCACTACCTATTGGTGCTCAGAGGAGACGCCCTGCTCTGCTATAGGATAGCTGGTCATGTGCTGCGATTGGTTGTCCTTCCTGCATGTTGCATCTGATTCGCGGGCAGCACCATTCTCTGTCCTGTAGTACACAGTACCCTGGAATAAGGCTTTCTGGATATCAGCTGCTGTGACGGCTGCAATATTTCCCCGGACATGGGGCGAAGGTGCAACATTTCCCCAGACATGGGGCTCAGGTGCAACATTTCCCCAGACATGGGGCTCAGGTGCAACATTTCCCCAGACATGGGGCTCAGGTGCAACATTTCCCCAGACATGGGGCTCAGGTGCAACATTTCCCCGGACATGGGCCACCGTGACACACGCTGTATTTTGGGGCTCACTAATTTCTTTAAAACACTTGGGAATTAAGGTGATCTGTGTCTCGTCATACAAACAGTACCACGCTGTATTTTGGGGCTCACTAATTTCTTTAAAACACTTGGAATTAAGGTGATTTGTGTCTCGTCATACAAACAGTACCACGCTGTATTTTGGGCTCAATAATTTCTTTAAAACACTTGGGAATTAAGGTGATCTGTGTCTCGTCATACAAACAGTACCACGCTGTATTTTGGGGCTCACTAATTTCTTTAAAACACTTGGGAATTAAGGTGATCTGTGTCTCGTCATACAAACAGTACCACGCTGTATTTTGGGGCTCACTAATTTCTTCAAAACACTTGTGAATTAAGTTGATCTGTGTCTCGTCACACAAACAGTACCACGCTGTATTTTGGGGCTCACTAATTTCTTTAAAACACTTGGGAATTAAGGTGATCTTCTGTGTCTCGTCACACAGCCAGCTAAGTTTTTTGGGGCTCACTAATTTCTTTAAAACACTTGTGAATTAAGGTGATCTGTGTCTCGTCATACAAACAGTACCACGCTGTATTTTGGGGCTCACTAATTTCTTCAAAACACTTGTGAATTAAGTTGATCTGTGTCTCGTCACACAAACAGTACCACGCTGTATTTTGGGGCTCACTAATTTATTTAAAACATTTGTGAATTAAGGTGATCTTCTGTGTCTCGTCACACAGCCAGAAAGTTTTTTGGGGCTCACTAATTTCTTTAAAACACTTGTGAATTAAGGTGATCTGTGTCTCGTCATACAAACAGTACCACGCTGTATTTTGGGGCTCTCTAATTTCTTTAACACACTTGGGAATTAAGGTGATCTGTGTCTCGTCATACAAAAAGTACCACGCTGTATTTTGGGGCTCACTAATTCTTTAAAACACTTGGAATTAAGGTGATCTGTGTCTCGTCATACAAAAAGTACCACGCTGTATTTTGGGGCTCACTAATTTATTAAAACATTTGTGAATTAAGGTGATCTGTCTCTTGTCACTGGCTGCCAGCTATCAGTGTGTCTCACTGAGTTATACCAGAGTTATTTAAATCTTTATACCAGAGTTGAATCAGAGTTCTGTATATATTAATCTATATATCACTCACCATGTCTGAAAGAACAAAAAGGACAGGCAGAAGCTCCCAGCCACAGATAAGAGGGCAAGCAGCCCCTGTGTCGGGAGGCTGTGTCTCTGGTCGTGGTGGACGTGGTGCATCCTCTGCAGGAGCATGCTTGTCCTTTCTAACTGGTGCTGGCCGTCTTAAGCAGCAGCAACATACAGAGGACTTGGTGGATTGGCTAACCAGGCCATCCTCATCCTCCGAGTCCTCTGACAGACAGGCTTCTAGTGCTTTACAGTCCACCTCAGCTGCGAAAGCATCTAATGCAGCCTCCATGTCCCCAGCTACTCCTGCCGTAGCCTCGCTATCACACACGGAGGAGTCAGCTGAATTGTTTGTCTACAATGAGAGTGACATGCTGCTTGAGGATGCGCAGCAAGTACAGTGCTCTGATTCAATCTCTGAGGTTGGGCAAGGGAGTATAATCAACCTAGAGGAAGGGGGTGCCAGTGATGACACACAAATAACTGGCACTCATGTTGCCCCAGCAGCTGCAGCATACTGCCAAGTTGGCTCCAGTGACGAGGAGATAGGGGGTGAAGATGACATTGATGATGATGAGGTCACTGACTCCACCTGGGTGCCTGATCGAACTGAGGAATCAAGTGAGGAGGAGGGGGAGGAGGAGGAGGAACAGCAAACACGAGGCACAACATCCTCTGTGACCAACCATAGCACTAGCCAGTCCAAGGCATCAAATGTCAGAGCTGCTCCGGTGCAGAGCGCTGTTGTCTCAAAGAACACATGCAGGAACTCTGCTGTCTGGGAGTTCTTTAAGAAAGTGCAGCAGACCCCACCGTTGCTATTTGTAATCTATGTCAGATGAGGCTGAAGCGTGGGATAAACACCGGACACTTGGGTACCACGTGCTTGAGGCGACATATGAACATGTGCCACACATCCCGTTGGGGCAAAACTTTGCGTAGGTCCTCCTCCTCCTCATCTGTCTCTACCCACACTGTATGTCCTGCCATGCAATTGCCTACAACCTCCACCGACAGGGATGATGCTACAGTAATGGATGTATCAGCAGGTCCTTCCTCACAATGTGACATCATCCCAGTAGCTGAAGATTTACGCAGTCAGATTACGTTGCCGCAGCTGCTGCAGCGAAAGAAAAAATATAGTCCCAACCAGCCCCAAGCACAGCATCCAAATACCAGCTTAGCAAAATTACTCGCATTGCAGCTGCTGCCTTTCCAGCTGGTGGACTCTGCTCCCTTCTGTGAATTTGCTGAATGCGCTGTACCACAGTGGCAGGTTCCAAAACGCCATTACTTTTCACGCTAGGCCATTCCAGCACTATACCAGCACGTGGAAGACAATGTTATCCAGTCATTGGGAAAGGCAGTCAGCAGCAAGGTGCATGTCACTTTAGACACGTGGTCCAGCAAGCATGGACAGGGTCGTTACATTTCCTTCACAGCACACTGGGTAACTCTGATTGCAGCTGGGAGAGATCCAAGACGGGGCTCTGTGCTGGAGCTTGTTCATCCACCACGCCTCCAGAAAGCTGCTTGTATGAGGTCTGTCTGCTCCACCACCACCACCTCTTCCTCCTGCTCCTCCTCCTCCTTCTCGGTCTCTGGCGAAGTGGCAGTAAAAACCCACGCCTGACAGGGTCTATGCAATGGCTCAAGCAAAAAGATGCCATACTGTGCTTGAGCTGGTTTGTTTAGGGGACAGGAGCCACACCGGGTCAGAAATGTTGTCAGCTCTGCAGGGGCAGGTGCAGAGATGGTTAACACCACGCCAGCTTGAGCTGGGAATGATCGTCTGCGATAATGGCAGCAACCTTCTCTCCGCCCTATGCAAGGGTAAATTGATGCATGTACCATGCCTAGCACACGTCCTAAATCTGGTGGTACAGCGTTTCCTAACCAAGTACCCAGGGCTGCCAGAGCTTCTCATCCAGGCCAGAAAAGTCTGCAGCCACTTCAGATTGTCATTCCCAGCAAGCGTTCGCCTGGCAGAAATTCAAAGAGAATTCCACCTTCCCACAAACCGTCTGATCTGTGACATGCCCACCAGGTGGAATTCGACATTAGCAATGCTGCAGCGTCTGCACAAGCAGCAGAGGGCCATCAACGAGTACCTGTGTGAGTATGGCACAAGGACAGGTTCAGGTCAACTTGTTTTTCCCCCCCCCCACAGTGGCTGATGATCAAGGATGCATGCACTGTACTGTCACCATTTGAGGAGGCAACGAGGATGGTGAGCAGGGACAGTGCATGCATCAGTGACACAATTCCTTTAGTGTTCCTGCTGGAGCACACTCTGCGGGGAATTATAGATGTGGCTCTAGAGGCAGAGCAGCGGGAGGAAGAGGAGGCCTTCCCTAGCTCTCAAGGCCCCAGTCTTTCCGCAGACAGCATTCCAGCTGGTCCTACTCAGATCATACAGGAGGAGGAGGAGGAGGAGGAGGACTATTTAAGTAGTAGGGGCATTGAAGGTGGGGATTCCTCAAGGCAGGGTTTTGTGTGCCCAGAAACAGAAGGGCTTGTGCGTGGTTGGGAGGAGGAAGTGCACGATATAGTCATCCTCATTGACCAGGAAGACTCGGCAGCTAATGCAACCTCCAACCTATGCTGCATGGGCTCCCTAATGATGCAAAGCCTGCAAAAGGACCCCAGAATTCGTGCTATCAAGGAGAGGGATCATTACTGGTTGGCAACCCTTCTTGATCCACGATACAAGAGGAAAGTTACAGAGCTCATCCTGCCCGCACAGAGGGAGCACAGGATGACAAAACTTGAGGACGCTCTAAAGCAAAACTTGTGTAACACCTTTCCAGGCACTGTTAGATTACCAAGTGCTGACACACGTGCTTCTGAGGCTGCAGGTGATCAGAGGAATAGCGGTGAAGGCCAGGGCTGCATTTTTAAATTTTTTTAGTCCTCGACGCCCAGGGACGTCAAATGTAGGCACCCATTGCCAGCGTCTTCACCATATGGTGCAGGACTACCTAGGGGCAAGGGCAGACCTGGATACCTTTCCAGCAGATGATCCACTGGCTTACTGGGTGTTGAGATTGGATCACTGGCCAGAACTTAGCCAATATGCTATGCAGCTACTAGGTTGCCCTTCAGCTAGCGTGCTTTCCGAAAGGACGTTCAGTGCCGCTGGAGGTTTTGTCACAGACAAAAGAGTGCGTCTGTCCACCGACTCTGTAGACCGGCTGACATTTATAAAAATTAATCAGTCCTGGATCAGCAGCTATCAATCCCCTGATGCTGAAGTAATGGAATAGATAGGGGATGTCCTCTTCTGCATTCACAAAACCTCCAGCACTGAACTCTTCCACAATACCACAAAAGGGTTACGGTGTGAAGGCACTTGCTGCCATGAAAGGCACAATATCTGGCTGCACTGATGCCCATTAAAAAAACCAAAAACTTTTCAATATAGGACCACATGGTCCACCCCTGCACTCTTCCACAATACCACAGAGGGGTTACTGTATGATGATACTTGATGGTCTGGCATTAAAGGCACAATATCTGAGTGCACTGACGCCTATTACCATCAGATCAAAAACTTTTCAATATAGGACCACATGGTCCACCCCTGCACTCTTACACAATACCACAGAGGGGTTACTGTATGATGATACTTGATGGCCTGGCACTAAAGGCACAATATCTGGGTGCACTGACGCCCATTACCACCAGATCAAAAACTTTTCAATATAGGACCACATGGTCCACCCCTGCACTCTTCCACAATACCACAGAGGGGTTACTGTATGATGATACTTGATGGCCTGGCATTAAAGGCACAATATCTGGGTGCACTGACGCCCATCCCCAGATTCATATCTTTTTAATATAGGACTGCATGGTCCACCCCTGCACTCTTCCACAATACCACAGAGGGGTTACTGTATGTTGTATGATGATACTTGATGGCCTGGCATTAAAGGCACAATATCTGGGTGCACTGACGCCCATTCCCAGATTCATATCTTTTTAATATAGGACCACATGGTCCACCTCTGCACTCTTCCACAATACCACAGAGGGGTTACTGTATGATGATACTTGATGGCCTGGCATTAAAGGCACAATATCTGGGTGCACTGACGCCCATCCCCAGATTCATATCTTTTTAATATAGGACCGCATGGTCCACCCCTGCACTCTTCCACAATACCCCAGAGGGGTTACTGTATGTTGTATGATGATACTTGATGGCCTGGCATTAAAGGCACAATATCTGGGTGCACTGACGCCCATTCCCAGATTCATATCTTTTTAATATAGGACCACATGGTCCACCCCTGCACTCTTCCACAATACCACAGAGGGGTTACTGTATGATGATACTTGATGGCCTGGCATTAAAGGCACAATATCTGGGTGCACTGACGCCCATTCCCAGATTCATATCTTTTTAATATAGGACCGCATGGTCCACCCCTGCACTCTTACACAAAACCACAGAGGGGTTACTGTATGATGATACTTGATGGCCTGGCATTAAAGACACAATATCTGGGTGCACTGACGCCCATTACCACCAGATCAAAAACTTTTCAATATAGGACCACATGGTCCACCCCTGCACTCTTCCACAATACCACAGAGGGGTTACTGTATGATAGTACTTGCATGCCTGGCACTAAAGGCACAATATCTGGGTGCACTGCCATTGACACCTGTATCAGATTCATATCCTCAGAGGGGTTACGGTGTGACGGCACTGTTGCCGACGCTAAAAGCCCAATTTTAAAGCACCTATTGTTACTTTCATCCAAAGCCTGCATAAGTTTCACAATAATTTAGCCCAAAAAAACACTAAACTTTTTCTGCGCGTCCTAAAATGTCTTTTCATACAGGCTGCCGCCCCAAGCAGTTGTTTATGGATAGATTAAAGGAAAAGCATTTACCGTCATATAAAACGTAATTTTTTTGTTTTTAAGTGTTTCTATACATCCTAGAAATCCGCCACTTCACGGGCAGGTTATGGGGACCTCCTAGGCACAATATTTGAAGGAATTTTTCGTTTTTATTTTTAACCCTTATTTCATGGAAAACTCACTGTCCCTTTAAAAACGTTTTTTTTAAAACTTTTTGTCCTTGTTTCCTGTCCCCCAGGGCACTACCCGGACCCCCATACACCTTTTATGGCAAATATGTAGCATATATGCCCTCTTGGAGCGCACTCTAAAAAGCCGAATTTTCAGCCCCTTTGACTTGCATGGGGGTTCGGGTTCGGTCCCGAACAAATGGGAAGTTCGGGTTCGGGCTCGAACCGAACTCGGGGAGTGTTCGGCTCATCCCTAATCTCCACCACTGAGCAGGGTTTGCCGTATTTCCTCCCTTCTTGCTATATCCCCCCCTAATTTTTTCTTCTATCACCCCTTTCCTTTTCTCCCCTCTTTTCTTTCACCCACTTTTTCTGCTTTCCTTCTCTGGGTTTGGGCAACCCTTCCTCCCCCCCCTCTTCCTATTATTATTGGGTTGATATACCGGTTTCATTTGTACCATATGTATCTTTATATACCTTGATATTTTCACGTTATGTCACCTTGAAACTCAATAAAAATTTATTTACAAAAAAAATACTCCAGGACTGCACGCTTTCCCTATGAATTATATATACACTATATTGTCAAACGTATTCGCTCACCTGCCTTGACTCGCATATGAAATTAAGTGACATCCCATTACTAATCCATAGGGTTCAATATGACGTCGGTCCACCCTTTGCAGCTATAACAGCTTCAACTCTTCTGAGAAGGCTGTCTACAAGGTTTAGGAGTGTGTTTATGGGAATTTTTCACCATTCTTCCAGAAGCGCATTTGTGAGGTCACACACTGATGTTGGATGAGAAGGCCTGGCTCTCAGTCTCCGCTCTAATTCATTTCAAAGGTTTTCTTTTTTGTTTTTATATTTAAAGTTTTTATTCATAGTACATATCAGCAATACAGAAAGACACTGAGAAAATAACCACGCAAGGTCAACTGAAGACAAGCACCAATAATATACTGCAGGAATAAGGGAGTATATGGGAGAGGGAGAGCGAAGAAAAACATAGCAAGTTGGGAAATCCGAACCCAAAAAGCGTCCTACAAGGCGAAGAGCATCAGGAGATCCAGGAGAGAGAGGGTAAAAAAAAAGTGAAGGGACTGCCTAATATATCGTGGTGTTCCCGGCTCACCCCGGCAACTTCGAAGATACCGGGGGCCATGGAAGGAACCACGGGGCTGGGAGACCTGGGGCCAGAAGGACAGCAAGAGTCTAGATCGCCATCCTAACGGCTCACCCGGGTTACTACCCAATGTCCCATAACAAAAAAAAATAGGGAGGAGGGGTACTGGAGATCCTGATGCTCAGTCAAGCAGATGGCCAAAAGTCCCAAAAACTCAGCAGTAAAGTCCACATGTTCGCTCAAAACAAAAATGGAGGGGGATCAAAGTGGGAAAATAAAAGTGTGGGTGAGGGAGGGGGTCAACTCAAATCAAAACTAACGCGGGGTGATGTCAGTAACAGAGGGGGTGTATGGTACCAGTCCAAGATCAGTGATGTAAAAAGACAGCCGGGTGGGGGAACATTTCTCACTCAGTGTCCAGATACACAGGGACATCCAGAGCACCATCAGCGCAAACCTCCGCGACCAGGGCCCTGCGAGCGTTGCCAGTGATCCACAACGCCACCAGAGAGGACAAGCCTGCAGAACGCCACATTGGGCTGCAACAGCGGAGAAGGGTCACGCCAAAAGGAGAGGTCGCCTCAGCAGTAAAAGGGGGCCATTCACAGCAGGAAGCCCGCTGCGGAGCCACAACAGTAGAACGGCCATCGTTCTCCTCAGGAGCCGGGGACAGCCAGCGGACACTCTGCAAATCCGACGCCTCAGAAGAAGGCCGAACGCCGAGAGGCCTCACCAGCCGCAGGCAATCAACGAACCGGTCACCAGCCATTGATGCAGTGAAGTCATCTAGCAGATCCACCCCACCCCCGGTCAGGAGGAACGGAAGACTCTCCGTGTCACCAGAGCCGCAGTCGTGCCCAGCAGCAGCGTCAGTGCAGGAGCTCACTTCTGTCGGTTCCACCTCAGGCCGCGCAACGTCCACCGGCACCAGAACAGTATCACAGCTCCATCCAGCATCCCGCATGTCGAGAGACCACAGCTCACGGAACTCTGCCAGTATGACCGCCAGCATCTCCCGCGTAAGCGGCTACAAGTCATTGTGGGACATCAGTGCGAGGAAGCAGGGCGGCCCCCAGGACTGGAGCAGGTGAGTCACTCAGAAACACGGCAGTGGGGCCCAAAGAAAACACCGTTTAGTGGTCCACAGCTCTCAGAGGGACAGGGTTAGGCAATCCAAAATGGCAAGCAGGCTGTAAAACTGGCTGCCGGGGATAGGCCGCACTTACGCCCGAAGCCCAAAACTGGCAAGTAGTTGGCCGGAGGACCCCACAACACAGTGTGATACCTGCTCCTCTATTCCAGGAGGTGGGGGTGACCAAACACAAGTCTTTAACCCGATGGGGGGGATGCAAAATTAGGGTGTAAATAGAAAATCAGCTACAGAGCTCAGTAGGCTTGTGCACCGATTTTTTTTTCGGTTCGATTCGGTTCGATTTGTTCGGATGTTTAAACTTTTCGATTCGGCTCGTTTCGACCGATTTCTGTTTCGATTCGGTTCGGATCGTTTTTCGTGTACATTTTTTTCGGAATATCGACCATTTTCGTATTTTCGTGTCACTTTGCTCGTTTTTTGTATCGACTTTTCGGATATTTCGGAAATTTTCGTTTTTTCAGAACGTCTGTTCTCCTCGTTTCAAAGTGTCTACGATAATTCTGGCGATTCTATCGTGTTTTTTTTATTAAATAAAGATACTTTTTTTCTTATGAATAATTGAATATACATTTCATAACTTTATTTAATCATATTAAAATGGTATGAAAGCCAAGGAACAAAAAAAATGAACAAAACGATTTAAAAAAACGCTAAACTGACCCGAATGCCACAAGAAACAAGTGATACGCATTTACAAATACAAAATTTACAGAATCAGTGATATAACCGATAATAGTTAAATATACGATGTCCAGAATTACCGAAATGGAACCGAAATCACGAATGGAACCGAAATCATGAATAGAGCGAAAATAAATTTCGATTTGACACATTTCAAGTCCATTCGAAAATTCCGAAAATTTTTCGTTTCGGCTCGGAAAACTTTTCGGATCTGCCATTTTCAGATCTAAAAATTTCGGAAAATCGGCCGCATCCGAAAACACGAATCGGGAAATTTCGTGAAAATTCCGAAATTCCGAAACCCGAAACGCACATCCCTAGAGCTCAGCAAGATGCATCCACTCCCGTCGGCAGTCAGCTCGGCCCCCCCCCATCCCAAAGGTTTTCTATCGGGTTGAGGTCAGGACTCTGTGCAGGCTAGACAAGTTCATCAACACCAGAGTCTCTCATCCATGTCTTTATGGACCTTGCTTTGTGCACTGGTGCACAGTCATGTTGGAAGAGGAAGGGGCCAGCTTCAAACTGTTCCCACAAAGTTGGGAGCATGGAATTGTCCAAAATGTCTTGGTATGCTGAAGCATTCAGAGTTCCTTTCACTGGAACTAAGGGGCCAAGCCCAGCTCCTGAAAAACAACCCCACACCATAATCCCCCCTCCACCAAACTTTACACTTGGCACAATGCAGTCAGACAAGTACTGTTCTCCTGGCAACTGCCAAAGGACTCGTCCATCGGATTGCCATATGGAGAAGCATGATTCGTCACTCCAGAGAACGCATCTCCACTGCTCTAGAGTCCAGTGGCGGCGTGCTTTACACCACTGCATCCGATGCTTTGCATTGCACTTGGTGATGTATGGCTTGGATGCAGCTGCTCGGCCTCGAAACCCATTGCATGAAGCTCTCTGCGCACTGTTCTTGAGCTAATCTGAAGGCCACATGAAGTTTGGAGGTCTGTAGTGATTGACTCGCAGAAAGTTGAAAACAGAAAGTTGGTGACCTCTTCGCACTATGCGCCTCAGCATCCGCTGACCCCGCTCCGTCAGTTTACGTGGCCTACCACTTTGTGACTGAGTTGCGGTCGTTCCAAAACACTTCCACGTTCTTATAATACAGCTGACCGTTGACTGCGGAATATTTAGGACCGCAAAATTTCACGACTGGATTTGTTGCACAGGTGGCATCCTATCACAGTTCCACGCTGGAATTCACTGAGCTCCTGAGAGCGACCCATTCTTTCACAAATGTTTGTAAAAACAGTCTGCATGCCTATGATTTTATATACCTCTGGCCATGGAAGTGATTGGAACACCTGATTCAGATTATTTGGATGGGTGAGCGAATACTTTTGGCAATACATTGTGTATATATATATATATATAAAAATCCACTGAATACAGCACTCTCCATATTACCGTTCATTGCCGGTGCAATCCAGTTGAAGTATATAGAATTAGGCAATAGAGGATGCACTCACGGTCTTCCAAACAAATATAAAGAATTTATTTTACAAAACTCACATGGACATCAACGATGGTTGATGTCCATGTGAGTTTTGTAAAATAAATTCTTTATATTTGTTTGGAAGACCGTGAGTGCATCCTCTATTGCCTAATTATATATATATATATATATATATATATTATATATATATATAACCTTATCTCTGCTAGAAAGCCACAGTGTGGCATAGCATTGATTTTAGGGTTCTGTGTAAGAACAGACCCAGGATGCATAAAAGTGAGACAGATATCATTTGCATATCCTACCCAGAGTTCACTTTTTGTCCTCCACCACAACTCTTGTGTGTATGTATATATATATATGTATGTAAAATGTAATAATTATTTTATATAAATTAAATTCAAAAAATGTATATATAAAACAAAATATCTTGTGTATTTTATATATATATATATATATATATATATTGTTCACCAGGAACACATTTCAGCGTCTGTTTGCACCAGAGCACTAAGAATGTTATAGATCCTGGCTGTGTGTCCGCTGGATGAGATATATACATATATATATATATTCAAAGTAACCCCGCATGCACGGATATAATTTGTATTTGCTTCGGTCAAGTCTAGCTGCCAGTCAAATATCCATTAGTAGACGCATCAGAAAGTCTTCAATAGAAAAAACATTTTATTCCATAAAAAGGATTGCCGTTTCACTTCCCACCGGGACTTTTCTCAATAAATATTTTTTTATGAATAAATTAATTAAAAAAATAATAAAATAAATAATAAAGTAAATAAAAAGTAATAATAATGATGGCAAAAAATCCCGACTCCCCGTCCATTGAATTGCATTTATACGGTAGCGGTCAGCCCCGGAGCAGTACAAAGATGAACTCCTGGCTGCGGGTGCCTTGGTGTATTATGTATATAATATATTACTTTTTTCTTCAATATAATTTATATAAATTATTTATTCGATTTTACGTACATATATTCACATACGCATACATAAAGAGGGTGTTAGGAAAGCTGGGTGAATGCCATGCACCCTGATCCCACCCTATATACAGTTTCCAGAGGCAGGTTACATTGCTCTGTCCAATGTCTATAATGTATCAATCTTTATTCTCCTGTAACCAAATGATGCCCTGGATGTAAACTTCACTGGGACCTTTGACCTCTGTGTCCACCAGGCAGTGCCGTCCCCTGCAGGCAGGCTGATAATAAAAAATATTCATTTAACCTCATTTATTAAGGATGTGATGGAGGCAGCAGCTCTCTCTGCAGTGCAGGCGCGAGCACGAGCAGCAGAAGAGAGGGGCGGAGCGGGGGCGCGCTGGCTGGAGTGGACGTGCCTGAGCCGCGGGGGCGCGCCAGGCTCTTCTCTCCATCTCTCTGCCTCTCCTCGGCAGCAGCAGCAGCAGCAGCATCCGAGCGATGTGCGCCTCTCAGCGCCTGCCTGCCATTGTGCTTCCACCTGCAGCCCCCGCTGCACCCCTTAGCCTGCAAAAGGAGCAGGGCATGCAGGGGGGAGCAGCCTGCCACCCTGCCTCAGGTCCATAGAAAGAGCAGCCAAGGGGGTTCAGCACATCCTCTCTCAAGGTGACCACATCTTCATTGCACTGTGTCCTCCTCTTATTCCCTCCCCCTGCCAAAATCCTGATGGGTCAAATGGGGAGGGGGATTGGAGATAGGCATTTTTAAATATCACCATCACACCTAATTTAGGTTTATTTCCTACATTTTAATGTAAAATGCATTTTTTTTATTTAGTGGTGCCCATTTTTATTTATTTATCTGCATTTCATTATTTTAATATATATATAAAAAAATTATATTATTTATATACGATTGATTTGTACATAATGGGTGTATATATATATATATATATATGATTGCCTTTATATAAGATCGATTTGTACATAATGGGTATATATATATATATATATAATTGCCTTTTTATACGATTGATTTGTACATAATGGGTATATATATATTATTGCTTTTATATGCGATTGATTTGTACATAATGAATATATATATATATATAAAATTTGCATGCTACTATTAATAATAATAATAATTTGGCCATGTGCATTCATTCAAGTACAAAAAAGATGCCTTTGAAGATTTTTAGCCTTTTTCTTCAAATATTTTCTTTTTTTTTTTAATTATTATAATTCTTGATAAGCCCTGGTTCTGCAGGTTAAATAGCAGAAACGGAGCAAATGTCATTTGCCGTAGTGTTTGCACAGGATAGATCTCCGTTCCCTGTATTTATGGCTAAAACAAAAGCCCCTTCACCCGTGACACCTCCTTCCATTCAATTTTATTGTCATGAATTATTTGTATGCTCTTTTTTTCACTCTATCGTGCATGTAGTCCATCCGAGGTGCAGCGCGCTGCATAGAATGAGATGGTTCCATTTTTTTAAAATCTCTGCCTCGTTTCATGTATATGTTTGCATTTTGTCATGCTGTTTTTTTATTACATTTATGCACAATGCTAAACATTAATGATAAATAGATATAAATGAATAGGACACCTTGGAAAGGTCTGGAGTGGTGGTCAGCAGCATCTAGCTCTGCAGTGTGCTGCCCACCCATTCAGCCTTCCTTGGGTTCATGTCATTGCATGATATTGCCATTCTCCTTTGCCATGGATTTGCTTAATAAAGCCGTGTCTTTTCCTTGAAGAAGGTTAAAATGAATGAAGATCTGAGAGTTAATATAAGCTGGCTGCCTCAGGACCGCGTAGATTACAGCCCTCCGGAGAATGTGTCATCTGCAATCTCCTCCCTGGTCCCTGTTCTCGATGCACAGCCAGAACCGCATCTTCTCGTAAACCCTTGGGATATTGTCCTGTGTACGTCGGGAACCCTCATCTCTTGTGAAAATGCCATCGTGGTACTCATCATCTTCCATAATCCCAGCCTCCGAGCCCCGATGTTCCTCCTCATTGGCAGCCTGGCTCTGGCAGACCTCTTGGCAGGCGTTGGGTTGATTGTCAACTTCATTTTTGCCTATCTACTGCAATCGGAGGTTGCCAAGCTGGTGACGGTTGGACTCATCGCTGCCTCTTTCTGTGCCTCTGTCTGCAGCTTGCTCGCTATTACTGTTGATCGGTACCTATCGCTCTACTACGCCTTGACGTACAACTCAGAAAGGACTGTCACGTTCACCTACGTCATGCTTGTACTTCTTTGGGGAGCCTCAACTTGCGTTGGATTGTTGCCCATCATGGGCTGGAATTGCCTTAAAGATGAGTCGACGTGTAGCGTGATAAGGCCCCTCACCAAGAACAATGCCGCGGCCCTCTCCGTTTCCTTTCTGCTCATGTTTGCCTTAATGTTGCAACTCTATATCCAGATCTGTAAGATCGTGATGAGGCACGCGCATCAGATCGCACTGCAACACCATTTCCTGGCCACGTCCCACTACGTCACCACTCGGAAAGGTGTGTCTACGCTGGCTATTATTTTGGGGACCTTCGCAGCCTGTTGGATGCCTTTTACCTTGTATTCGCTGATAGCCGACTACACCTACCCTTCGATTTACACCTATGCCACTTTCCTGCCCGCCACGTATAACTCCATCATAAATCCTGTGATTTACGCGTTCCGGAACCAAGAAATCCAAAAAGCTCTATGGATGATATGTTGTGGATGCATCCCTTCCAGCGTGTCTCAAAGAGCAAGGTCACCCAGTGACGTTTGATACAGGAAGATCTTCTCATTTTATCAGGCGGAGTGTTTTAATCTTATCCCCCTTTTCCCCTACGTGATACGAATACTAGCCTGGTGTTTTAAAAACACAATGCACTTGGACGTAACCTATATATATATATATATATGTATTCTATATAGATATATATATATATTTAAAAATAAACTATGTGTCCATTTCATAAATGGAAAAACAAACCGATTTAAGTACGTGTAAAGAGTTGTTGGCGAAATAGCTTCCCCAGGATTCTGAAAGAGCTAATAATGTCTTAAAATCATTTTGACGTCTTCATTTTCTCAGGTTATTTGATTTATTAGAGGGAAAAAAAAGACAACAACAAAACGTTAGCGCCGCCTGGCGAGGGGGAAGGGGAGAAACGCGTCATTATTAATACTAAGCATTTGCAATAACTTATGACTTGATGGTTGGAGAAATAAATGTCCGGTCCCTCTTAGAATGATAACACGAGTTGCAAACATGTAAAAAAATATATATATATATATCACAAAATATATATATAAATTATATATATACGTATATATATATTTTTTTGTGTTTGCTGTTCTTTTGTTCTGTTATTTCCTTAGGGAAAGTTATAATATGACATATGTCATATCGATATTTATAAATTTTTTTTTTTTTTTTTTAAATCACAATGCCAAAGTCAAATTAGCACAAAATATTATGATGGGAATATTTTCAATTCTTTATTTGTTTTCTGTATTATGAAAAGGCTGTCATGATTACAAAATACTGTAACTAACCATCATTCCTTATAGATATATTTATTTATTTTTACAATATATACCGTTATATTGGTTTTTTTTATTTTTTTTAAAAAAATGTGAACTTTGACAATTTTAATGTAAGTTTTTTTTTATTATTATTATTATTTATTCATATAGTGTTATCTTCTAAGTGGGGCTGTGTATGCGATTAAGGAGCATTATTTCGAAGGACGAAACTCTCCATTTTTGGTAAAATTAAAGAGACGAAAACCACCAGATTTGTCTTTAGAGCTGTAAACACCAGAGCTGATTGATCGAGGAAGGATGAGGCCAGCAAGGTGTGATCAGTGTGTACACAATCCCTCTCTCGCATCAGGTGTTAAAATAATCTTCTGCCTTGTGTAGGAATACAGTCACCCACAAGAGATTCTCGGTGACTTTCTATTTTTTTCTCCAAGGGTCCTGCCTAATCTCTTAAGATTCATTGCAATAATTCTCCGAGGAGGAAGAGCCGAAAATGGCGCGAGACGCAGGTGATAATATACATGGGATTTTCGGCCCACAGGGCCCTGAGATACACCTGTGCCGTATGACTCATTTCCGAGGTGGTAATTGGAAATATGGAATGAAGAGGTTGTGACGCAATATGATGTATCCCATCAGATCAACCCTTTCTGTGCCAGAGGCAATTAATGGGATGTAATCTGTTGTATAGGGCTTAACTCATTTTCTGCCAGAATGGATTTAGCACTTGTGTAACTATGTATTCATTTATTGTCGCTCCTGGCAGCAAAGGGGGAGTTAAATACCTCGACTGATAGCACAGAGAGCACATGCTATCACAGTTATTTATACTAGAGCTTCCCCGAAAACTGAGACTTGTATTATCTTAAATGATGGCAAAAAAAAAATAATATAGATATATTTATATATTTTTTTCGCATTAAGCAGCTGAAAGCTGTCAAATGGGACCAAATCGTCCAGGATTTAATGACATTGATCTTCCGGGAAAAAAAAAAAAGAAGCAAAAACAAAACAAAAAAAACGTTGCGCTGTATATGAATTTCACTGTGCTTTGTTTGAGGTTTGTTAGTTTTTTAATGTGTCACTGGACTTTAAAACTGAGATTGTGTCACACTAGCATGTTGTGTCTGTATTTGGATCTTCAGATCCTTTGTGGTTTTTGTAAGGAGCACCGTGTGGTACAATAACGGGCTCACGGCAGTGACTTGCTGTACCGAGATGAAGTGCGGGAGACGCACACCGTGTCATTAACGGCCTTGAGTGTTGGTGTGAGAAGTGGGATTGCAGGTATTAAAAAAAAGAAAATTAGAGCTGTGCAGGAAAAAAAATATACAGTGGATGTGATTTCTAAGATTTATTGGGCATATTCTAAAATGCACTGAGTAAGTTAAACAGAAAATCGGCCAAGGATGTCAAGTTCTATGTGTTATATATTTTTTTTTAGAATCTACAACCTGCTCCATACTTTTATTAAGTCGTTCAATCGTATATTTCCTTATTGAGTCACAATACTTATATGACAATTATTACCGTAATGGTTCCATAAAACCCATCCCTTAAATATATATGTGGGCTGGGTTTAACCCCTTAACTGCTGAGCCATTTCACGTCTTAAAAAAACACATTTTTCTTTTTTTTATTATTACTTTTATTATTTTTTTTCGTTACTTTAAACAGGGTCATGTTTGGTATCATTGAAAAGGCCATACTCTGGCCTTTCTAATGATACCAAACATGACCCTGCTAGGTGCCAACAGTCAGGAGATATCGGGGTTCAAACTAACCCCCTATCTCCACCCCATCTTTCCTTAGGAGTCAATGAGGACGTTTCCCACACGTCCTCAGCAGTGAAAGGGTTAAAGGGATCATTAACCCGATACATATACATGTACTGATATCATATTGGAGTGTTGGGTTAAGAGTGAGATGACGTCACTTTATTGGGGGCAGAATTATTGGTGAGTTCCCACACTTAGGGCTCAATTTATTTTTATTTTTTTCGTGAATAATATTATATTTCAAAATATCAGCTGATTAATTTAAAAAAATAGTAATTAGCCGATTATTGAAAAATGCCGCTGGTCTGAAAAAAAAGCTGATCGGTAAAACGGTCGATAAAGCTTATTTTCGGCCACTATCCTATAGAATTGTGCCTTTAAACATGTCTATTAGAAATATTCGATGTTTAAAAAAGAAAACATTCAGGCTTATCTGCTTTATTTCCCTGCCTGATGATCCATTTATCAGTCCCTTTCACCGTTTTAAATCTCTTTGGAAATCGGCATAATGATAATCTGTTACTGATATTTCCATTGAAAGTATAGCTGCGAGAGCCAATGTTCGAACCTGATTTTTATCAGGAATCGAAATGCCGATGAACCTGGACTTGAACATCCCGAACAAAAAAATGGCAGGAAATCAACTGAAGACGGTCCCTAGTTTGGCCATCAGGCCAGATTAAATCGAGCTCTTAGGCCGGGGTCAGGCGAGACTTTTTGAGAGCAGAAGGACTGTCCGTGAGAGTTGACGTTCCTTCCACTCGGACGCCCGTCTGGCCACCTCGCTGAGCTCAGTTTGTGCGCTGAGCGTTGCAAGGCTCGATCTTCCTATGGAGTATCGCGCTTTACAGCCCTGTCGAATGCACGTCTAGTGTTTCGACGGGGAGGCTTTCAGCACGTCCGCTTGTAGCGCACGCAATTCGTGAGCTCGTTACGGCTTGCGGCCAGCCCTGTCGAAGCGTCACAACGCTACGATGGACTCCAGGAGGCATGTCAGTACGGGCGCACATAGCGCGCTCGTCTGATCCCAGCCTTAGTACGTTAGGACTTGCCTCTTTTATTGTGTCCTGTCAATATAAACTGATGTGAAGCAGATTTAGAGCACGATTATAATGTCATCTTGATCGACCATAAGAGGAGCAGTCGGCAAATTTCACAGATTACTCGTATCTTTGCTAGTCAGCAAAATTAACCAAGTATTCCCTTTACAATCAAACCCGTGTTGTCGATGTCTGAGTAGACTTTTTGTCTATCCCAAATGTTGTCAGACTTTGACAATTTTCAGCTGCCGACCAAGTATATGGACGATGTGGTAAAGTAGGCCAATTCTATTTTTCTCTTGCCAACTTGGCCCCCGGGAGTCTTATCAGCCCTTTCCCTGGTTTAAAACTCTTAAAATGAATGGTCGTGACTTGGGTAGGAAACGTGGCACACATAATTAAAAAGGTACAAGGCCAAAAGCCTAATATCTGTGACGAGGGACTGAATTCTCTCCTCATAGTACAGGATAACATTGGCTTTAGAATGCCAGGTCTTCTACGGAATGGGAGAACTTCTATTAATCAACCTGGTCGCTGAAGATGGTCCTAAATATGTTATTCATCAGCAGATATATCCATGGTTTAGGTGATCTTTATAGAGATTATTATTTTCTATCAAAGAGTAAAAGTGAGAGTAATGTAGGTTTCTTTACCGGTGCAGGTGCTTGTTTACATTCATCATGGCATATCCGACAAACTGTGCTCTGTGGAGAATTGAAATGAAGGTGCACATTTTCGGTTAAACGGGGTAGAGGGAAAATGCCATTTTGACCTTTTACATTCTTTTAGGTAAAAATAAATTTTCCCACTATTCCCTGTTCCATCATTGAATTTTGGATGGGCGTTTACTGCATTGGTTTGTGCAAAGGAGTAACATAAATTAGGTGTACCATGTAAAAATATAATTTAAAGGGACACTACCACTTACATAAGCTGTAACTAGATTACTCAAGCATTACAAGCAAAACCACATTATACAACACATGCTACTGGGTTTTTCTTTATTTGATGTAACTGCATGGAAAAGTATTTTTTTATGGCTTGTTTCCATTTTAAGGATTTTTCTCATCATGTAGCATTTACTAAAATCTTATGGTGAGTTCTTCTTTACAGCTGTGGTTTAGCTTCTACAGTATTTAATAAGCAATGGGGATGAGGGAATGTTTAGATAAGGCTGTTGTGTGGCATTTGCTACTTGAAATAAGAGCTGGCAGCTGAATGAGATATGACAGGGATTTTAAAAATCCTCTAATCTACCCCCTAGTGATGTCTTTTGAATAATCCCATACAATACAATGATTTGAGTCAGTGATCGAACAATAGGCTCCATTCTATGGCCAATGCCATACAGTAAGGAGAAAGTGATGTAAAGATACAGTGTATGTGTGTGTGGGGAGGGGCAGTTTACAACACAAAATATCACACAATGGATACACCCAGTGACACATATAGAGTTAAGTAAACAAACAAGAGAAAAACAAAGCACATGTAAGATATCAGCAACATAAAATACACAAAAATAAATCATTTCATTTGTTGGTGGTAGTGGCCTTTTAAAATTCATGGAAACATAGAAACATAGAAAATGTCGGCAGATAAGAACCTTTCGGCCCATCTAGTCTGCCCAATTACATGGATACTTTACCTGGATTTATCTTGTTTAGGATAGCCTTATGCCTATCCCATGCTTGCTTAAATTCAATCACTGTTTTGGCCTCTACCACTTCTACTGGAAGGCTGTTCCATGTATCCACCACCCTCTCAGTAAAATAATGCTTCCTGATGTTACTTTTAAACATTTGCCCCTCTAATCTAAGACTATGTCCTCTTGTTTTGCTACTTTGTTTCCTTTTAAATATACTCCCTTCCTCTACCTTGTGGATTCCCTTTACGTATTTAAATGTTTCTATCATATCTCCTCTGTCTCGTCTTTTTTCCAAGCTGTACATGTTAAAGCAGTAGTAAGCTTTATGGAAGCAGTATAAGCGAGCAGCCAGCACAGGCTGTTATTTTGTTGTTCCTTTTTATGTTTTTTTTCAATTAACTACATTTTATTGAGTATTCTTACTGGCATATCTAAATATTTCTTACCTGTAAGGCTTCTGTAACTGAACGTATTTTCTGTGTCTGTGTTCCAGCGCGACCACCAATATCTGAAAGGAGTACTTAATGGGAATAAAAAAAAAAAATAATAATGTTCATTTTCGTAATAATATTATATTTTGACGATCTTATTAAAGACCTATGTAGACACAATGTGGAACTTAGGCAGGAATATCAAGGCACTTCCAGTACAAACGTTACAATGGGATTAATTCTGTTGGGGTTATGTTTTATGATTTTATTTTTTTTTAATCTGTCAGTATGCCAAATAGATGGTATTTTTTTTTATTATGACGCTTTTCTGAGTTTTTGGCTAAATTATATATTTTATATATATAACTTTATGTCTGCATTGCGAATTTTGTAACTACATTGGGAAATATTTCACCTGCTCGTATTCACAATGTCATTGACGCAGAATGTATGGTATCCTGGTCGAAGTTGAGGGTTGTTTTCAGGTATTTTTATGTTTGCTTCCAATCGTCCTCTATCCTCTGGTTTTAAAACATAGCAGAGAATGAGAGAAACCTATAATCTTCTAAAGTATACATATCGACCTGTCTTGACTAGCATAGAAAGGGTTAAAAATCTAGGACAACACCATGAATTATCACGCTGGGTTTTTGTGCGCGTTGGCCGCTTGTATCTCCGTATGTCATTTCATGATATCTGGGCCAATAACAGTAACTGGAAATGAACAGTGAAGCTTTGTCGAGAGGGACCTTTTTAGCCATTATTTTGCCTTATGGGATTATCAGTGTGGGATAATTAACCCACAAATTGCACAATTTACCCGTTAGAAGCTGAAATACTTGTTCTCTAAAAATGTCATTGCAATATGTAGCTTCTATATAGCATTTGATTGGTTAGTCAGCTGCTGATTGCTTTTTGTAGAATAGTCACAATAGCCGACCGACTTCATGTTTACTGGTGGTGGATATTATTATTATTTAGTAAGCGCCAACACATTCCGCAGCGCTGTACAAAGGTGCAATGGGTAAAGACTGGACAATTCTACAATACATAGAGGCAGGTTAGTATTCCTGCCAACTGATACAGGAGGACGTGAGGGATATATTTATTATTGTATTTATTCAGTCATTTTTTTTAAAACTGTGGACAGTCAACCTGTAAATCTTCATTTTTACATAATTTTTTTTTTCGATACGATTTTCTAACTCCCGACTGAAAATTTATTTGGTGAAATTATTAAACAACACAAAAAAAAAAGCACGGCCAAACCATAATTCCAAAATTGTTATGTAAGTGACCTGTGGCAAACTGAGCTTTGATAAGGTTTTCAGTGTGGAGGTGGCCATTTTGGGTTTACGCCACCATTTTGAGGTTTTAAAGGGACCTTTGTTTTTGCAAGAAAACAAAAATTCAACCAATGACGAGATAAATCCTGTCCTACAGTATTTTGATTGCATGTAAAAGATATGTAGCTTAAATAGAACCCCCTCCCTTTAGTGATTTTTTTTTCTTTAAATCAAATAAATTATTCCGTGGTAATCTTGGACATGTTGGGCGTAGAGCAGAATCTGAGTTCCTTTTCACCATCAAAGTGGAATGCAATGTAATCACAGAATTTCAATGGCTCGTATAGCCTTGTTTGTTTATGTCACTGAAAATGAGGGACAGATGATTGCAGGATGCAGTTCCAAGATGGCCGCCTCCACACAGAAACATTTCCATCTAAAATCACTGTACCTTGGATAGGCGACGATGAAGTCAATCTATATCTTTAATTGGTTTTTTTTGTTAAATAATATTATTGAGAAGGACATGTCAGGTGACATTGACGTGTTGCAGATTTTGCGATCCACAAATAGCAGAAGCGTTTGATAAAAACAAATCATACAATAAAGTAAAAAAAAACCTGGGCAATATTCCAGACTCTGTTAATAAACAGAAGCATTACAGATGGAGTTTAATGATGGAATGTGGCAGGAACAAGGGGCATTCATTAAGATTGTAAGATGTGACTTTTAATATAAGTTTATCAATACAAGGGGACATTTAAAGTGAATGTCATGCCTAATATACGTGGCTTCATTTGATAGAGAATTACAAACTATGTGCCAGTGTTTTCTGCTAACACAATACACTGGAAACATTTTTGTAATTCCCTATCAAGGATTTACCGTCACTCACTTCAGATAGTATGGCGACCAAGGGCGAGAAAGCAAAGAGTGGAAGAGTCATCCAACGAGACAGCCCTCCACTCACTCCTGGCAGCCTCCACTCACTCCTGGCAGCCTTCACTCACTCCTGGCAGCCTCCACTCACTCCTGGCGGGCAGTTGACTAGTGAGTCAGTATGTTGCCATCACAACAGAGGGATTATCATGCCACTCTGTGCTATGGCCCTCATGGTGTGACACTCACAAAGTAGGAACATGGCGTCAGCCAATGCAGGAACCAGATAATAGGCGGATAGTCACATCTCATCACAGAACGAGATATCACATGGATCCTTTTCACCAATGTGATACCCATCACTTGGTGCAGCATTACAGCAATTCTTAACCTCTCGTTGACAAGACTTTAATAATGAGTAATATCCCAATAGCAGTGACTCTTGTAAAACCCTGTGGAGCCGTTACATCCTGTATATAGGAGAATTGGATGGTACTACTATTTACTCTTTTTCTTAAACTGGCTAGGTTAGTATACTTACTGCATGCCTAGTCCAGTCTTGGCTCCTCAAAACAGTGAGGCTCAAGAAGCCAGAGAATGATTGCGAGATGACGTTGTGTGCCAGTGATGCGCCCTGGATATCCTGCAGAGTCCTGCCATGGCGTACTGTTTTCTCTAAACTGCTTCCTTTGCTCGTGCTTCTGATATGTATTACGCTTATAGCTAAAGGGGTCTTCACATAGCTTCTGCAGGTTGATCACCATAAATAATCGTTTTACATTTTGATTATTTATTTGTACAGTATGTATATAAATCAAAAACTATTTAGCCAATAACTTCTGTGTTGTGGCTTTTTTGTTGTCACTGGATTGTGTATTGTGGGATTTGTGGAAACTGAGGACTAATGGTTTTCAAAACCGCTTCCTACAATATCTTGTTGTGTTGATCTATGCTGATACATTCAGCTCCCTGTTTGGTGTCAATGTATCATCTAAAATAGATATACAAAATAGGCACCCATAAACGCATTTTTTTATATTGCCTTGACGGTAAGCCACAGTAACGCTACCCAGGTATATGTAGGCACTTGTTGTACTGCTAACGCACTGATACTGCTCCTGAGTTTGGTTTCCATTGGATCGATTTTTAAATAGCCATTTTAGAGTGTGCCGCTGGGGCCTACTGTATCCAGAATGTAAAGCTGGTGTGTACATATATATATATACACACAGATTTCTGTCAGAATATAAAAGATATCTCAAGAACCTGGTTTGTTCTGTGGTATTGAGGTCATTGATTGCAAATTTTAACCCCGTCACTGCTGAGCCATTTCACATCTTAAAAAAACACATTTTTCTTTTTTTTTAATATTATTGTTATTATTTTTTTTCTTTACTATAAACATGGTCATGTTTGGTACCATTGGAAAGGCCATGCTCTGGCCTTTCTAATGATACCAAATATGAGCCTGCTAGCTGAAAACAGTTGGGAGATATTGAGGTTCAAAGGAACCCCTATCCCCACCCTATCTTTCCATAGGAGTCAATGAGGAAGTTCCCAAACCCGTCCTCAGCAGTGAAAGGGTTAATATATGTTATTGTATTGTTACTGAGTACTAAAAGGTATGGTCGTCTGATGAGGGACACCAAGGTATCTGTGTTAAATTATGTAAATGCATGTTTGCTGGGGAAGTCTGAGAATAGTGTCATACTAACGTAGCACAGGATTATGAATATGGACCAAAAATGGAGGCCAGGTCTCACAAACATAACCCCACCTCACTAAAGCCAGGAATCCTTTCTCTTTCTTCATTTTGTTTGTAGTGTCAGTGTCAATGGATGTCATGCTATCTGTCGTGGCCTTCTCATTGCTGAGGGATCGGCAAAGCAGGCTTCACCACTGAGTAGGCCTTAATATGGCAGGTCTCTGTCGTGAGTAGGCCTCAATATTTTAGGCATCAGTGGTGAGTAGGCCTCAACACTGTAGGCCTTAGAGGTCAATAGGTTTGAGCGTGATAGGACACAGCAGCGAATACACCCCCTGGTAAATTCACAAGTAACAACTACTGAGAAATACAGAGACACCTTCTGGAGCGATTAAAAACATTACATAGAAATATTAAATTTTGCTGTCAGACTGTCAACTACCATAAATTTAGGGAGGAAGGCATTAATGTGCAAGAGGTTAAACATTTAGGTCTTTGGGAATATATTGGAACTGTCGGTGTAATAAATAACCCATTTTGTTTTCTGCAGCATACGTTTTAGTTTAGTCCTAAATAACAACATTCAGCAAAAACCTGCTCAAAAACAATACAGAACCAGAGAAAAAAAAGCCTATTAGCATTTTTAACCGAAATAGTAAAGTAGCATTTTTTGTTACCAGCTATTTTAGTCTACAATTTGCGATACCCTATAAAAGTCACTATATTTTACCAGTTATTTGTAAGGTTATTAAAAAACATAACAAGAAAAAACACCCAATAATGAATACATGCAAAATGCTCAACACAATTGCATTCAGGAAAGGACATTGATTTTATGATGAATAAACGGCGGGATATCACGAGTCGTAGAGACACATATTGGACTGTTACATAATGGTAATGATTAATTAATCATTAAGCGCAGTTCATGACCCTCGACTTGCCCTGTGTACAAATAATACACTTCTAATATACTAATAGCAGAAAGACCCCATATTTAATCATCATTTGTATGATTTATGGAAAACCGTGGCCTTTGCTCTATTATCTGAGAAGGTTCCCTCATTTTATTCCTTCAGAGCGTTCAGCTTGGAGATTAATGTGACATTAGGGCAAAATACATGTTTTCAGTACATTCTGTTTTGAATCACAGCGCCTGCGTTGGATTTGTTACGACACATGTCTAGTTTGTAACACAGAGCTATTAATCAGTTGGATTTTGTTTTTGTCAGATTAAGGCCTGTCGGGTATTCAAACGTGAGCATTCCGGAGACTCTTTCGATGTATTTACCTCAGCAACATAGTAACATCCTGTTACAGCACAAGTAAAGATATATATATACATATATATATATATATTCAAGATGGTGGAGGGAGGCACTCGAGGACTTCTCTAAAATCGAAGTTTATTAGATATACATTTAAAAAAACAACGTTTCGGACTCTAAAGGCCTTTATCAAGGCCTTTACCACCTTGATAAAGGTCTTTAGATGCCGAAACGTAGTTTTTTTAATGTATATCTAATAAACTTCGGATTTTAGAGAAGTCGAGTGCCTCCCTCCACCATCTTTTATTCATATGTACATTACACTTGGGCAACAACCTTACTAACTTCATTGGGAGCTATCATGGCTTCAGCCTCCCAGTAGGATACGAGTGCCCGGCCTCTCACCATTTTTCAATAAATTATTTATATCTCTCAGAGTATAGCAGTGCGTAGTGTTACCTTTTTTATTGGACTAGCGGTACATTTAAAAGACAAGCTTTCAAGAGTCTACCTCTTCTTCAGGTCATGATATAGCTTCCAGACCCGAGGAAGAGATGAGACTCTCAAAAGCATGTCTTTTAGGCTGGAGCCAGACGAGCGCACTATATGCACCCATACTGACGTGCCTTCTGGTGTCCGTCGCAGCATTCAGACGCTGCGACCGGGCCAGCCACACGCTGTTGCGCATGCACGAATTGCGTGTGCAACAACAGCTGTGCTACATCTGTGCAGCAGTTGTCTCCGTCAAAGCACTAGGACGCCCGTTGACAGAACTGCAAAGCGCGTGGAGGATCGAGCCTTGCAGCGCTGAGCGCACTAAGTGCTCTCAGCGAAGTGGCCAGATGGGCATCAAGTGGAAGGAACGTCCACTCTCACGGACGCTCCTTCCGCTCTTCAAATATGCTTGTCTGCACGCCGGCCTTAAATGTAATGTTATTCCAATAAAAAGGTATCACTACGTACTGCTATAATCTGGTGATTTTGGCATCTGGACTAACATGGCTTATCAAATCTACACTATGTAGATAAAGGCTCCTGACGAAACGTCGGGAGAAGCTAACGGGCGGGTATTTTAACATGATCTTTAATTAAAGCATCGTTCTTTACTTTTATCTAAGACCCTGAGTGCGCCCATCCAGTTTTCACTGGGGTTTCTACTATATATATATATATATATATATATATATATATATATATACACACACACAACAAGACGAAAATACCAGCACTCACCCTTTATCTTGCGCCAACATTTTCCATAAGTAAGCCCTGGTGCACTAATTGAAAAAGCATCCATTCATCTCTTAGGGATGCACTCGTGGGCAAGAGTTAAAATTCAGTTTCAAACGTCAGTCTTTTAATGGTGATTTAATAAAGGATGGATTTTAACTCTCTCGTTAGCGCACCTCTAAGTGACGGATGTATAATATATAAAACCATACAAAATTCAGCGGAATGAATCCACCCAAACATACATCTAAAGATTTAAAGGGACATTCTACCTTTAATTTTTACCCAGATCCCTTTTTTCCCCATTGATAACTCTGCAGTTACTGCTGACAGCATCAGCACATTAATCTTTTTAATATCTCTCTTAAGCTAAAATACTTACATTTTGTCTAGCAGCGCTGGGCTCTCCCTCCTCTTCCCCTGTAGGGCTTCCAATTGTGGAAGTCCCTGAAGGCTTTTGTGTGCGCAAGTGCCGCTTGCATGATAAGAACTCTTTCAACTAGATGCTCAAATTTGTCCTTGGCTAAATCAGGTGAATTTGGCGATTGCATGGGGGACTATGTGTGTTTGAGGGTGTCACAGAGCTATACAGTAATAAAACTCGGTGTCTAATAAAAAGTTAGAATTTCAAAAAAATAAATAAAAAATAAAACTCACAGTAAATGCGCGCCCTGCCTGTCCCCATCCCAAGTCCCGCCGACCCAGCCTGGCCCAGGGGCAGCTGGATGGATGCCTTGCAGCACAGACACCCCTTACTGCATCAAGCAATGTGCAAAATGCCCAGAAAAGCGTCAGAAGCGGGCATAAACCTAAAAATATTCAGGTTTTATGGAGAAAATGCATGGCTGGAAAAGGTTTTTTTTCTACAAAAAAGGCAATAGCAAAAAATATACTTCATTTATGGAGAATAAGGCATGATTGGAAAAGCGTGAAAAATATAAAAGACAATAACACATAATACACATTTTACTGCGGGGGGTAACATGGCCAGTGTCAAATCTCCTCCTTACTGTGACAAGCTGAAGCAATGGGTTAAATGCCTGGAAAAATGTAAAAAAAAATCAGGCAATAACACAAAACATACAGATTTTACTGAGAAAATATTAATGTGATATTCCAGAATTGTTTAATTATAGCCTAAATCTATAATAATGTATCATGATCCATTTAAAACTGTAAAAAGATTTGTCAAATAATGATGTTTTTCATCTTTTTAGCCTAAAAATAGCAAAAGTGGAGAATCTTTTTGTGTTTTAAAGTTGAGCTTGATCTTCCTGTGTCATTGCTCTATAACATGGTATCAATCCTCTAACAAATCTTCCACCTCCTACTGTGAACAGGGTAGATAAGCAGCAGAAAGTAATTCTGTATTATTATGAAGGCTGCTGAATAACTAGGGTCAACTCCTTGTAGGCAGAAAAAAAGTAAACTGCTTCAGTTGCTACAATGCTTCTTTTACCAGACTGGATTCATTAAGGATTGTTATACAAACTTCTAGAAAATAGCTAACTGGCTGTAATAATGTCTCTACAAATCCTAATTCTTTTTTGGGGAGAGAGGGGGATTTCTATGGGTGTTTGCTGTAAATGTTTTCCCTAATATAAGTGATATTCGTGATAAACGTGTAATGATTTCAGATTTCAGGGAGTGCATCGTTTCGATTTTTTTAAAATATATTCCTTTTGTAATGTAACGAGTCTAGTCTTCAAAATGTTCATTGTATTTTATTTTGAAGGAAGAAATGCCCATGGAGTGTTTCTTAGGAACATAGTCAAACAATAGCTGAGGGTCAATAAAAAATTTATTTTATATATATATTAGGGCTGAAACAGCTAATCGATTAATAAGAATAGTTAACAACTATTTTTATTATCGATTAATCGACTGTCGCTAAATCTGTCTGTGCACAGCACACACTTTTTAGAATCAGACAGAATTAAACGTTAATAACCTCAGGCTCTACTTTGGAGAAGACGTGAGGCTGCTTTACTCTGATTTAGTGCTAGGGTTAGATCAAACATGATTGGAGCTGTACCAATGGTGTTTTATCCTTACTTGGAGCTGGATTCCTGTGCCACCAACCCACATTCCCTGCCTATCTTTCTCTCCGGTCCATTTCCCCAATCTCCCTCTCACACTCTGATTTGGTCCCTTGCCTAAACTCCCTCCCAACTCCAGTCCCTCCCCCCACTCAGTTTGTTCATGAATTTTATTTTAAAGAGATATTCTTCGCACCCTGACTATGTTTGCTCATTAAAGTGGTATGTCTGTGAGTGCCCCCGTCCCGCTTTGCATGCTGACATCATCCTGTCTGAGCGCTCGTAGCAGCATTAATTGATTGAGAAAACAGATATGGACTAGAGCGGAAATAGACTGTATGCCGCATCCCACCGCGCATACATTCAACATTGTAGGAACCCGAAGAAGTCTGGAGGGCATGGCTTAAGGCAGAGCAAAGATCATTAAATTACTGCATACTAGCAAGCTGACTTTATTAGCTTACTACCCCTAATGATGTATTAATCAAGGGAATTTGCAAAAGCATAATCTCCATTCATACTGCGTCACTCCCAGATACACTCTGTGGAAATGAGGATAAATGGGGAGACTGTAACATGCATCGATTGCCACCCACAGCCATGTCCCCTACACCAGTGCTTCCCTTGTAACATGCCCAGAAATGACTTACTCTTAGGACTTGTTGCAAAGAATGCAACCAAAAACA
>RXON01004355.1:0-27784 GCA_009667805.1 Leptobrachium leishanense | reverse complement strand
GGCGTCAGTGCACCCAGATATTGTGCTTTTGGTGCCAGACTGCCAGGCCAGCATGTATTATTATACAGTAACCCCTCTGTAGTATTGTGGAAGAATGCAGGGGTGGACCTTGCGGTCCTATATTAAAAAAATATGCATCTGTTAAAGGCGTCAGTGCACCCAGATATTGTGCTTTTGGTGCCAGACTGCCAGGCCAGCAAGTGCATTCATACAGTAACCCCTCTGTGGTGTTGTGGAAGAATGCAGGGGTGGACCATGTGGTCCTATATTAAAAAGATATGCATCTGGTAAAGGCGTCAGTGCACCAGATATTGTGCTTTTGGTGCCAGACTGGCCAGGCCAGCATGTACAATCATACAGTAACCCCTCTGTAGTATTGTTGAAGAATGCAGGGGTGGACCTTGCGGTCCTATATTAAAAAGATATGCATCTGGTAAACGCGTCAGTGCACCCAGATATTGTGCTTTTGGTGCCAGGCCAGCAAGTGCATTCATACAGTAACCCCTCTGTGGTATTGTGGAAGAATGCAGGGGTGGACCATGTGGTCCTATATTAAAAAGATATACATCTGTTAAAGGCGTCAGTGCACCCAGATATTGTGCTTTTGGTGCCAGACTGCCAGCATGTACTACCATACAGTAACCCCTCTGTAGTATTGTGGAAGAATGCAGGGGTGGACCTTGCGGTCCTATATTAAAAAGATATGCATCTGTTAAAGGCATCAGTGCACCCAGATATTGTGCTTTTGGTGCCAGGCCAGCAAGTGCATTCATACAGTAACCCCTCTGTGGTATTGTGGAAGAATGCAGGGGTGGACCATGTGGTCCTATATTAAAAAGATATACATCTGTTAAAGGCATCAGTGCACACAGATATTGTGCTTTTGGTGCCAGGCCAGCAAGTACTATCATACAGTAACCCCTCTGTGGTATTATGGAAGAGTGCAGGGTTGGACCCTGCGGTTCAAACAATTAAAATGATATAAATATGGCACAGGCGTCAGTGCAGCCAAATATTGTGCCTTTCATGGCAGCAAGTGCATTCACACCGTAACCCTTATGTGGTATTGTGGAAGAGTTCAGTGCTGGAGGTTTTGTGAATGCAGAAGACAACCTCGATCTATTCTGTTACATCAGCATCAGGGGATTGATAGCTGCTGATCCAGGACTGATTAATTTTTATAAATGTCAGTCGGTCTACAGAGTCGGTGGACAGACGTACTCTTTTGTCTGTGACAAAACCTCCAGCGGCACTGAACGTCCTTCAGAAAGCACGCTAGATGAAGGGCAACCTAGTAGCTGCATAGCATAGTGGCTAAGTTCTGGACAGTGATCCAATCTCAACACCCAGTAAGCCAGTGGATCATCTGCTGGAAACGTATCCAGGTCTGCCCTTGCCCCTAGGTAGTCCTGCGCCATATGGTGAAGACGCTGGCAATGGGTGCCTACATTTGACATCCCTGGGCGTCGTGGACTAAAAAAAATAAAAAATGCATCAGTCAAGCGACCCTTGCCTTCACCACTATTCCTCTGATCATCCGCAGCCTCAGAAGCATGTGTGTCATCACTTGGTAACCTACCAGTGCCTGGAAAGGTGTTACACAAGTGTCGCTTTAGAGCGTCCTCAAGTTTTATCATCCTGTGCTCCCTCTGTGTGGGCAGGATGAGCTCTGCAACTTTACCCTTGTATCGTGGATCAAGAAGGAATGCCAACCAGTAATGATCCCTCTCCTTGATAGCACGAATCCTGGGGTCCTTTAACAGGCTTTGCATTATAAGGGAGCCCATGCAGCGTAGGTTGGAGGTGGCATTAGCTTCCGAGTCTTCCTGGTCAATGAGGATGACCCCATCGTGCACTTCCTCCTCCCAGCAGCGCACTAGCCCTTGTGTTTCTGCGCACACGAAACCCTCCCCTGAGGAATCCCCACCTTCAATGCCCCACTACTTAAATATTCCTCCTCCTCCTCCTGTCTGATCTGAGTAGGACCCACTGGAATGCTGTCTGCGGAAAGACTGGGGCCTTGAGAGCTAGGGAAGGCCTCCTCTTCCTCCCGCTGCTCTGCCTCTAGAGCCACATCTATAATTCCCCGCAGAGTGTGCTCCAGCAGGAACACTAAAGGAATTGTGTCACTGATGCATGCACTGTCCCTGCTCACCATCCTCGTTGCCTCCTCAAATGGTGACAGTACAGTGCATGCATCCTTGATCATCAGCCACTGCGGGGGAAAAAAAAACCAAGTTGACCTGAACCTGTCCTTGTGCCATACTCACACAGGTACTCTTTGATGGCCTCTGCTGGTTGTGCAGACGCTGCAGCATTGCTAATGTCGAGTTCCACCTGGTGGGCATGTCATAGATCAGACTGTTTGTGGGAAGGTGGAATTCTCTTTGAATTTCTGCCAGGCAAACGCTTGCTGAGAATGACCATCTGAAGTGGCTGCAGACTTTTCTGGTCTGGCTGAGAAGCTCTGGCAGCCCTGGGTACTTGGTTAGGAAACGCTGTACCACTAGATTTAGGACGTGTGCTAGGCATGGTACATGCGTCAATTTACCCTTGCGTAGGGCAGAGAGAAGGTTGCTGCCATTATCACAGACGATCATTCCCAGCTGAAGCTGGCATGGTGTTAACCATCTCTGCACCTGGCCCTGCAGAGCTGACAGAATTTCTGGCCTGGTGTGGCTACAGTCCCCTAAACAAACCAGCTCAAGCACAGTATGGCTTCTTTTTGCTTGAGCCATTGCGTAGACCCTGTCAGGCGTCGGTTTAACTGTCACTTCGCCAGAGACACAGAAGGAGGAGGAGGAGGAAGAGGGATAGGTGGTGGTGGTGGAGCAGACAGACCTCATACAAGCAGCTTTCTGGAGGCGTGGTGGATGAACAAGCTCCAGCACAGAGCCCCGTCTTGGATCCCTCCCAGCTGCAATCAGTTACCCAGTGTGCCGTGAAGCAAATGTAACGACCCTGTCCATGCTTGCTGGACCACGTGTCTAAAGTCACATGCACCTTGTTGCTGACTGACTGTAATAAATATATATATATTTTTTTATTGATTATTATATTTTTCAAAGCAAAACACAGACAATTAAAAGAATTTAGGAGAATTTCTAGGAAATATAAACGATTGATATTTATTTTTGCAATCAAATAGTTTTTATTAAGGTAGAACTATACAGAAAATACAGAATTAGGACAATAATAAAGTATAATAATACAGCAAAGGAGTGTGGTAGAAGTGGTACCAGCCGGTTACCATTGCAGGTCAGATTTAGTTCGTCCAGGTAAATCACGTCAGTTTTACCGGTGAGATCGTGAGTGTACTTGTGCGGGGTACCGGGGGCTACCAAGGAAGGAGAAAGAATTTCTGGAGATAGAGGTAGTGGAGAGAAACAGATAGGAGAGAGAGGTAGGAGGGAAAGTTTGGCAGAGAGAGCAATAAATCTAAGAAGAGAGAGAGGGAAGAGGACGAGAAAGAAAGAAAAAAAAAAGGGGGGGGAATTAAATGCAGTAATAAAAAGAGGAGTGGGATCAGGAGGAAGTATAGGAAAATTAAACGAGCAAAAGGATCTCAGATGGCAAGACCCGATGGGGGAGAAGGCTCCGGGAGCAGGGATTCCGGCGTTCTGTTACCCTCTCATTCTGGTGTCAGCCTTCGTCTACAGTCGGCTGAGGATATGAATGAGTTCCAGTGGAACCAGGTGGTGTTATGCACTTCTGTCCATCCACCCGGGGGCAAGGTCGCTATTTCTAGAGATCTAATGTTTTCGACTTTCGATATCAGGTCCCGAGGAGAAGGCACTACAGATGAGTTCCAATGAATCGGGATGAGTGCTCGAGCTGCCAGTAAAATCCAAGTCAGCACAGATTTCTTCAGGGATTTTACAGATAGAGCCATCTGCCCTAGCAAAAATATCTCAGGTGTGAAGTCCAGCTCGACCTCAGTGGTGTGTTTGATTAGAGAACTTGCGGAGCGTCAAAAGGGCTCCAGAAGGGGGCATTTACACCACAGATGTAGAAAAGTTCCCTGGCCTCGAAGACATCTCCAACACTCTGTAGAGTGAGTTGGACTAAAGAGGGCTATCCAAATGGGGGTTTTATACCATAAGGACGCAATTTTGAATGATGTTTCCTTCAGTCTAGATAGAGGAGTGCCGTGGTGGATTAGTGTGAAACTTTTCGTCCAGTGCACATCGGGAATCACGGTTCCCAGCATGGTATCCCATCGTCCCACGTATGAGGGGGGATCTGAGTCAGAAGATTGGAGAGCGTGATATTGAGAGGAAAGACTGTGTGACGGGACGGCGCCTATAGCACACAGGCTTTCAAATGTCGTGAGTGGTCGCGTCAGATTCGTACCGTTAGGTAGTGACAACAGATAATGTTTGATCTGTAGGAAGTTAACCCTGTCTAGACAGGTAAGTGGAGGGTCTATGTCCGACGTTGGGATCTGTCGGAATTGGCCATCTTTTAGAACGTGCATGGCCAATAGGCCTGGATGGGTGGTAAAACAATTCCTTAGTGTTGGCCTGATGCCCCCTCGAAAAGCCGGATTGTGAGATAACGGGAGAAGGGGAGCTGGGAAGGTAGACAGGGAATGGCGAACCCTGAGTCTGTGCCAGATACTGATGGTACAAATCAGTGTTGGGATCAATCGGTAGTAGGGTGGTATATGATCCGGGAACAACCATGGCAATACCCATAACGGGCTCGATGCAAGACTAGCTTCTAGGTCAAGCCATTTCTTAGTTGGGGATACGACCATCCAATCTAGTATTCTGGTAAGATGGGTGGCATGGTAGTACAACCGAACATCCAGTAAGGCAAGTCCACCTTGTGCCGTAGGTCTGCACAACGTAGAAAATTTGAGACGGGGCCGTGCGCCCGCCCATACGAAGGAGAGAAAACATTGGCGGAGTGCTTGAAAAATTTCGTTTGAGATGGGGAGTGGAATTGTTTGCATAAGGTAAAGTATGCGGGGTAAGATATTCATTTTCAACACCCCTATTCTACCCAACCAAGAAATATGTTTGTTGGACCATGTCGAGATGTCATGTCTAATGTCAGTCAGGAGGGGCTCAAAATTTAAATTGGAGATACGCGTTACGTCTGCCGACAGCCATACTCCCAGATATTTTAATTTGTCTGCACACCATTTAAACCGAAAGCGTGTTTGAAGCTGCTGAGCCGTTCCCCCTGAACGGAGATTCCTAAGATCTCAGATTTTTCCACATTGATGGCCAAACCCGCCACCGTGCCGTAATGCTGCAATTCCCGAACTACCTCCGGCAGGGAGGTGAGCGGGTCCGTCAGTAGAAACATGAGGTCATCCGCATATGCTGCGACTTTATGCCTGTGTCTCCTCCCCTGAAGTCCAGGAATGACTGGGTTCGCCCTAATGGATGCCAGTAAGGGCTCCAGAGACAGGGCAAAAAGCAGCGGAGACAATAGGCAGCCTTGTCGCGTTTCGTTCAAAATGGGGAAACTGGCCGTCAGCGCTCCGTTGACTCGGACTCTAGCGAAGGAAATGTATATAGAGCAGAAACCCATCTCAAGAACCCTTCCCCCAGTCCAAACTGTTGAAGTACTTGCATCAGATAGGGCCATAACACCCTATCAAATGCTTTCTCAGCATCGTTAGAGAGTAATAAGAATGGAAGTTTTTCTTGCTTGGCAAGTAGAATAGCGTTAATAACCCTTGATGTTGCGTCTTTTACTTCCCTACCTGGTATAAACCCTACTTGGTCCAAATTAACCAAGCGGGGCAGGTACTGTTGTAGTCGAGATGCTAAGATACGCTCCAAGAGTTTGACGTCTGTGTTGAGGAGAGAAATGGGGTGATAGCTGGACGGCAGGAGCGGGTACTTACCTGGTTATGGGATCAAAGTGATGGTCGCCGCTAGAGCCGAAGAGTGCAGTTTCCCCTCTGATAAGAGCGAGTTGAAAGTGGCTAATAAGTGTGGGAGTAGCTCCGGTTGGAGGAGTTTTAGGTATTCCACCGGGAGACCATCAGGTCCGGGGCATTTGTGGGGCTTGACATGTTTAAGAGCCGACACTAGTTCTTCGACACTGATCGGTGATCCTAAGTCTGTGGCCTCCTCAGGCGACAGTTGTTTAAGGTTCTTGTTTGCAAGATAACCATTAATGTCCGCAACAGTAAGGTCAGGAAATTGAGAGGTCTGTAATGAATATAGGGATTGGAAATACGTGTAAAATTCCTCGGCCACAAGGTCAGGGTGTGTTGTAATTTCCGTGGAGGGGAGACGAATGCGAGGGATGTATGCTTTCGCATTCTTCGATTTAAGTATCTGGGCCAGCAGCCGACCTGGCTTGTTTTCGTGAAGAGCAAAAAAGGAGTTTGTTTTTGTGGCCAGGAATTTAAGGTCAGCTGTGAGACGTGACGTAAGAGATGTCCCGGCTTGTGTGAGCTGTTGGTAGGTCGAGGTGTCTCCTGAAGCGGCATGTAAAGTTTCTAAACGGGACACCTCAGCAAAGAGGTCAACCTTTTGTGCTATACGTAGCTTCTTAGCTGCCGTACCCTTGCTTATGAGAAAGCCCCGTAGGACTGCCTTATGGGCTTCCCAGACCGTGGTAATCGGGACTTCTGGAGTGAGGTTCTCCACAAAATAATCAGATAACAGTTGGCGGGTTTCTGCCAATACCACCGGGTCCTCCAGGAGGGAGAGGTTTAGTCTCCATGTATGCTCCCGAGGGACAAAAATTGGGGAGGTCAAACAAGCCGAGATCGGGGAATGGTCCGACCACGTTTTTGTATGTATGTCTGAGGTGCGTACTAAGTCAAATGTATGTTGTTGTATAAAAAAATAGTCTATCCTCGAGTATACTGCATGCACTGAAGAGTAATAGGAGTAGTCTTTCTCGCCACCGTGCAGTGCCCTCCACACATCCACCAATTGATGTCTAAGAGTCGTCGCATACGGCACAAAATGTTTTGTGGGATCGAGGACACCCCATTTGAAGTATCTATCTGGGGGTCCATAGCGATATTGAAGTCCCCGGCTAGAACTAATGTGCCCTCTTGGAAGTCTTGAAGAGAGAGTAGGATAGAGGCCAGGCAGCGGTGTTGGGCCTTATTAGCCAAGTACACCGACGCCAGTGTAAAAAGCGTGCCCGCTAGACGGCCCTTCACAAAAAGAAATCTACCTTCCAGGTCGCGCCGGACCTCCACCTCCTCGAACGGGAGCCCTCTCGCAAAAAATAGCCACCCCACGCGATTTACTTAACCCGTAGTTGCTAAAATATCCAGTAGGGAAGTTTCTGTCGCGGAGTATCGGTGCCATCACACCCCGAAGGTGTGTTTCCTGTAGGAAAGCTACTAACGCCTTCTGCACCCAGAGCTCTCGCAATATTTTAGATCTCTTTTCCGGGGTATTCAACCCGCAGACGTTGTAGGATATCATTTGGAGCGTCCCCGGGGAGAACAAGGTCGCTATCCGAGAAGATACAAAACAAACACTCAAAAAAAAAAAAAAGGGGGGGTAAGGTGAACAGCAGGATACGAACAGGGAAGAGAGGAAGAGAAACAGATAAGTGCGCCAATAAGAGAAAAAGAAGATTGGCCAATGAGGCAGGAGGTGTGACTGGAGGATCAGAGACAGAGGCAGGAGTAGAGCCTCCCCCGCAAAGTCCCCAGAGGGTAGTACACCAAGCCTCTCGAGGGTGAGTAGCCTGATTCACAGTTCAGTTAAAGAAAAATCGAATGAGGATAAACATTGAAGCAGCAAAATAAACAGTTGTGAATGAAAAGTGACAAATTCAAACCACGAGTGAACCCGTTCTAGTCCATTGTAAAGAGAACTTCCCGAAATAGGAAGGTATAGAGCAAAAGTAAGCTAAGTACATAAAAACTTGCGCTGTCGTAACCAACATAGTATACTTGAAAATATATGAGGTGAGAGTGTCCCCTCGTAGCGGAGGCATAAGTAACAGCATCCTGAAGAGAGAGACAGTATCACCCTCCCAACTGCCACCTAGAGAAATCCTAGCCAGCATATGGCAAGTGAAGATATATGAAACATAGAAACATAGAAACATAGAAAGATGTCGGCAGATAAGAACCTTTCGGCCCATCTAGTCGCCCAATTACATGGATACTTTACCTGGATTTATCTTTTGTTTAGGATAGCCTTATGCCTATCCCATGCCTGCTTAAATTCAATTACTGTTTTAGCCTCTACCACTTCAACTGGAAGACTGTTCCATGTATCCACCACCCTCTCAGTAAAATAATGCTTCCTGATGTTACTTTTAAACCTTTGCCCCTCTAATCTAAGACTATGTCCTCTTGTTTTGCTACTTTGTTTCCTTTTAAATATACTCCCTTCCTCTACCTTGTGGATTCCCTTTACATATTTAAATGTTTCTATCATATCTCCTCTGTCTCGTCTTTTTTCCAAGCTGTACATAGAAACATAGAAAGATGAGAAGGAGTGCCCTCCCGTAGTAAGTTATATGTAGCAGCATTCTGGAGAGGTAAACACTATCACCCTCTCCACTGCCACCAGGCGCAGACTGAACCAACGTATTACCCTGGAAAACATATGGGGGAAAGTTTCCTCCCGTAGTAAGTTATACAACATTCTGGAGAGGTAAATAATAACATCCGTACTATCGCCGCCTAGTGCGGACTTAACCAACATAATATACTTGAAAACATATGGGGAAAAATTCCTCCCACAGTAAGTTATACTTAACAACAGTCTCCTGAGGGAAACAACATCACCCTCCTCACTGCCACCTAGTGCAGTCTTAAGCAACATTTTATACTCGAAAATATATGAGGGAGGGATACCGTTTGTAATAAGTTGTAGTCAACAATATTCTGGATAGTTAAACGACATCACCCTCCTCACAGCCACCAAATGCGGTCCGGACTAATGTGTTAAATGTGCAGCACCGCGTCGCGTCGCAAAACCCCCTCCCCCCGTCGTCCGCTATAATTTTTTTTTTGTTCCCCTTTTTGTTTCTCCTTTCTCTTCCCCCCCTTCCACCCCCTCCCTCCCTCCACTTCTAAATCAAATGTTTTCTTTTTTTTTGACATCTTATTTATTTGGTTTTCCTGATTTCCTTTGCCAGTGCTTTACTTATATATCCCCCCTTGTTCCCTCGCCCTATAGGAGTTGCAACACACATATTTATCCATCCAAATCCTTCTCCTCCTCTTCTGTTTTTAATCATTTTACCCTATTTTTTTTCCCCCTCCTCCCCCTCTCCCACTTTTTGTTTCGTTATTTCCCTCCCCCACCTATCCGTTTATGCACATTCCCCCCTCCCCCTGTTATCAAAAAACGTGTGGTGCTACGAACCCGATTGATATTTATACCTCGTATAAGTTTCTTATTTGAATATATATCTTGACAAAATGTAACGGCCCAGTCCATGCTTGCTGGACCACGTGTCTAAAGTAATGTGCACCTTGCTGCTGGCTGCCTTTCCCAATGACTGGATAACATTGTCTTCCACGTGCTGGTATAGTGCTGGAATGGCCTTGCGTGAAAAGTAATGGCGTTTTGGAACCTGCCACTGTGGTACAGCACATTCAGCAAATTCACGGAAGGGAGCAGAGTCCACCAGCTGGAAAGGCAGCAGCTGCAATGCGAGTAATTTTGCTAAGCTGGCATTTAGACGCTGTGCTTGGGGATGGTTGGGACTATATTTTTTATTACGCTGCAGCAGCTGCGGCAACGTAATCTGATTGCATAAATCTTCAACTGATGGGATGACGTCACATTGTGAGGAAGGACCTGGTACATCCATTACTGTAGCATCATCCCTGTCAGTGGAGATTGTAGGCAATGACATGGCAGGACATACAGTGGGGGTAGAGACAGATGAGGAGGACCTACACAAAGTTTTGCGCCAACGGGATGTGTGGCAGGTGTTCATATGTCACCTCAAGCACGTGGTACCCAAGTGTCCAGGGTCTTTCCCACGCTTCAGCCTCATCTGACATAGATTACAAATAGCAACGGTGCGCTCTGCTGCACATTTCCTAAAGAACTCCCAGACAGCAGAGTTCCTGCATGTGTGCTTTGAGACAACAGCACTCTGCACCGGAGCAGCTCTGACATCTGATGCCTTGGACTGGCTAGTGCTATGGTTGGTCATAGAAGATGTTGTGCCTTGTATTTGCTGTGCCTCCTCCTCCTCCCCCTCACTTGATTCCTCTGTTCGATCTGGCACCCAGGTGGAGTCAGTGACCTCATCATCAATGTCATCTTCACCCTCTATCTCCTCGTCACTGGAGCCAACTTGGCAGTATGCTGCAGCTGCTGGGGAAACATGAGTGCCAGTTATTTGTGTGTCATCACTGCCACCCCTTCCTCTAGGTTGATTATACTCCCTTGCTCAACCTCAGAGATTGAATAAGAGCACTGTACTTGCTGCGCATCCTCAAGCAGCATGTCACTCTCATTGTAGTCAAACAATTCAGCTGACTCCTCCGTGTGTGAAAGCGAGGCTACGGCAGGAGTAGCTGGGGACATGGAGGCTGCATTAGATGCTTTGGCAGCTGAGTTGGACTGTAAAGCACTACAAGCCTGGCTGGCAGAGGACTCGAAGGGTGAGAATGGCCTGGTTAGCCAATCCACCAAATCCTCTGTATGTTGCTGCTGCTTAAGAAGATGGCCAGCACCAGTTAGAAAGGACAAGCGTGCCCTGCAGAGGATGCACCACGTCCACCACGACCGGAGGCACAGCCTCCCGACACAGGGGCTGCTTGCCCTCTTATCTGTGTTTGGGAGCGTCTGCCTGTCCTTTTTGTTCTTTCAGACATGGTGAGTGATATATAGATTAAATATATACAGAAATCTGATTCAACTCTGGTATAAAGATTAAAGATTTACAGAACTCTGGTATAACTCAGTGAGACACCCTCATAGCTGGCAGCCAGTGACAAGACACAGATTACAATTCCCTCCTATAAATCAGTGTGACCCCCTGATGGGTGGCAGTGAGAAGCCACAGATTACAAGTCTCAGAAACCTCCTATAAATCAGTGAGACCCCGATGGGTGGCAGTGAGAAGCCACAGATTACAAGTCTCAGAAACCTCCTATAAATCCGTGAGACCCCTTGATGGGTGGCAGTGAGAAGCCACAGATTACAAGTCTCAGAAACCTCCTATAAATCAGTGTGACCCCGATGGGTGGCAGTGAGAAGCCACAGATTACAAATCTCAGAAACCTCCTATAAATCAGTGAGACCCCTTGATGGGTGGCAGTGAGAAGCCACAGATTACAAGTCTCAGAAACCTCCTATAAATCACTGCGACCACTTGATGGGTAGCAGTGAGAAGCCACAGATTACAAGTCTCAGAAACCTCCTATAAATCAGTGAGACCCCTTGATGGGTGGCAGCCAGTGAAAACACACGGATTATAACAATTCCCAAATATTTTGTAGAAATTAGTGACCCCAAAATACTGCGTGGTACTGGCTGTGTGACAAGACACAGATCACCTCAATTCCCAAATATTTTGTAGAAATTTGTGACCCCCAAAATACTTGCTGGCACAGTGACAAGACACACATCACCTCAATTCCCAGATATTTGGTAGAAATGAGACCCCCCCCAGATCCCCCAGTAGCGTGGCAGACCGGCAGTAAGAACACATAACAGCTATCTCCTATGAAATCTCTTCTCAAATGCGTGCAGAAGCGGTGCGTGGAAACCTTATATAGTGTGCTGCGGGACGTAGCTCTGTGAGCCCATGATTGGGCAAAATTTGCCCAATCAGGACTCTGAGCCGTGATTGGCATACTGTTGAACCTGTCTTGCACCAGACCTGTGGTCAGGTCACAGTGCAAGGCTGTAGCCAATTACGAGCTTCAGGCCAGTGTAAAAGTGCATTGTGGGCCATTGTGGTCGAACTTGCTCTGAACACCTGGAAATGATCGGAGTTCGCAATCTAACCGAACAGGCTGAGTTCGGTCCGAACTCCGAACCGTCCAAACCGAACAGCTCATCCCTAGTCCTGCTCAGCAAGAGTGATCTTCTAATAGCCTCAAGTATGTACATATCAAGTTCAGGAGGATTCATATCCCCTCTGCTGGCCTCCATAATACACATGGGGGGGCATGAAACCCCGTACTTGAAAACATTTTTCCTGCTCCTTAAGTGTCGCTTTGTTAGTCCAGCTTTTTATCACAATGACAAAGGAGTTAAAATATTAGATAAAAAGGGGCACAAATCACACCCACCTTACACAAATATATCACGTGGTCCCTTAGTCGAAATAAGGTATTCCCACCATTCAAATGTATTTTGTATAACTGTCAAGTCACAATCAAAGCGGTGAACAGCTGTCAGTAGCCGCCAAATTAATATTATAGTGGTTTTGTGTTGGGGCTCAGATATAACTTTTTTTATTGGAATACATTAAATTGCAGATGTTGAAATTGATGACAGAACTGAGTGAGTGTAAAAATAGCTAATATTGTGTAAAGTTCTATCTTGGGTGAATATATTTCATGTAGTTTTGTGATTAGAATAAAAGTTTGGGTACCCTCTGTCTGGCACTGCTCTCTTCTATATGGCATGCCTGCACCTATCAGTGCTGGACACCGTAAAACCTGCACCTATCAGTGCTGGACACCGTAAAACCTGCACCTATCAGTGCTGGACACAGTAAAACCTGCACCTATCAGTGCTGGACACAGTAAAACCCGCACCTATCAGTGCTGGACACAGTAAAACCCGCACCTATCAGTGCTGGACACAGTAAAACCTGCACCTATCAGTGCTGGACACAGTAAAACCTGCACTATCAGTGCTGGACACAGTATAACCTGCACCTATCAGTGCTGGACACAGTAAAACCTGCACCTATCAGTGCTGGACACAGTAAAACCCGCACCTATCAGTGCTGGACACAGTAAAACCTGCACCTATCAGTGCTGGACACCGTAAAACCTGCACCTATCAGTGCTGGACACCGTAAAACCTGCACCTATCAGTGCTGGACACAGTAAAACCCGCACCTATCAGTGCTGAACACAGTAAAACCTGCACCTATCAGTGCTGGACACAGTAAAACCTGCACCTATCAGTGCTGGACACAGTAAAACCTGCACCTATCAGTGCTGGACACAGTAAAACCTGCACCTATCATTGCTGGACACAGTAAAACCTGCACCTATCAGTGCTTGACACCGTAAAACCTGCACCTATCAGTGCTGGACACCGTAAAACCTGCACCTATCAGTGCTGGACACAGTAAAACCCGCACCTATCAGTGCTGGACACAGTAAAACCCGCACCTATCAGTGCTGGACACAGTAAAACCTGCACCTATCAGTGCTGGACACAGTAGAACCTGCACCTATCAGTGCTGGACACAGTAAAACCTGCACCTATCAGTGCTGGACACCGTAAAACCTGCACCTATCAGTGCTGGACACAGTAAAACCCGCACCTATCAGTGCTGGACACAGTAAAACCTGCACCTATCAGTGCTGGACACAGTAAAACCTGCACCTATCAGTGCTGGACACAGTAAAACCTGCACCTATCAGTGCTGGACACAGTTGTAGCGCTCACTCCCGGAGGAGCCGCTGAAAATGAACCACGGGTCAGTCTCCCCGCACTAGGGAATAAATATACTCCAACACGCTGGACAGTTTTACAATTTAAAAGGTTTACTAAAAAGGTTTGCAGCTCTTAAGACACGGTATATGCAGGAAGATTTACAGTACTTTCGTAACACGATAAACGCGTAGCGGTAAAAGAAACGAAAACACGAGGGCTTCGTATTTTCGGAAAAAAACCCCGACCGAGCAGAAAATTAAAAGATACGAAATTCGAGGAAAAACCGCGTAGCGGGACACAATAAAATACACAGTTCTCGTATTACGATAGACGCGCAGCGGGAACAAAAAAAAGGAAAAATCGTTCAGAATGTAGCTTTTTCTTTGCCCCCTTGTATGGATTTTGAAAAAGGAAAACAGAGTCCTGCACAGGTTAAGTCCCAGAACTTGAAGTGATATATATTTATATATGTAGGGTACCCGGGTACTTTTCTACTGGCCAGTGAGCTTACTTTAACGATGTCTTCGACTAGTCAGTTGGGGCCCTGTGGGTTTTAGAAGGAAACAGCAGTGTACGCTTAAATTTACACACGGCCTTGGGGGCCTCTCACCCATCCAGCGCAAGCTTGAGGTTCCGCTGACCCAGGACGTCTCTCCGCTCGATACTGACTGGGGACGCCGACCACCGATCTGTTGTCTGGCCTTCCGTCTGTCAGCCGCAACTCAGCCAGCTTACCGCCTGCTCCCCGCTTCCATCGACCGCGTACTCCTTACTCGAGGGGTCTTCTCTCCTCAGCACTGCACTCGGAATACAGCTGGTGATGTCTCTCTCCCGCAAGGCTGGGTGGCCCGATTGTGAGGCCCAATCCACTCTGTCTGCGCTCCGGCCTAGCTCTTGATCTCTCCTTCTGTGTGTGTCTCTGTGCATCCGCTCTCCTCAGCTCCCTGGCGCGCTCTGCCTGTTCTCCACGAGGTGCAGGATGTACAGGCTCTCCACAAACCCACCCACTTCCTGTTTCTTCGCAAAGCATGCATGGATATGTAGTTCAAGTGTCCAGGGTCTTAAATCGTGATAGTCTCCATCTTGTGGCCAAAAATGGGTACTGCCACAGTAAACTTTAACACATCGCTACACAGTAAAACCTGCACCTATCAGTGCTGGACACAGTAGAACCTGCACCTATCAGTGCTGGACACAGTAAAACCTGCACCTATCAGTGCTGGACACAGTAAAACCTGCACCTATCAGTGCTGGACACAGTAAAACCCGCACCTATCAGTGCTGGACACAGTAAAACCTGCACCTATCAGTGCTGGACACAGTAAAACCTGCACCTATCAGTGCTGGACACAGTAAAACCTACACCTATCATTGCTGGACACAGTAAAACCTGCACCTATCAGTGCTGGACACAGTAGAACCTGCACCTATCAGTGCTGGACACAGTAAAACCCGCACCTATCAGTGCTGGACACAGTAAAACCTGCACCTATCAGTGCTGGACACAGTAGAACCTGCACCTATCAGTGCTGGACACAGTAAAACCTGCACCTATCAGTGCTGGACACAGTAAAACCTGCACCTATCAGTGCTGGACACAGTAAAACCTGCACCTATCAGTGCTGGACACAGTAGAACCTGCACCTATCAGTGCTGGACACAGTAAAACCTGCACCTATCAGTGCTGGACACAGTAAAACCTGCACCTATCAGTGCTGGACAACAGTAAAAACCTGCACCTATCAGTGCTGGACACAGTAAAACCTGCACCTATCAGTGCTGGACACAGTAAAACCTGCGCCTATCAGTGCTGGACACAGTAAAACCTGCACCTATCAGTGCTGGACACAGTAAAACCTGCACCTATCAGTGCTGGACACAGTAGAACCTGCACCTATCAGTGCTGGACACAGTAAAACCTGCACCTATCAGTGCTGGACACAGTAAAACCTGCACCTATCAGTGCTGGACACAGTAAAACCTGCACCTATCAGTGCCGGACACAGTAAAACCTGCACCTATCAGTGCTGGACACAGTAAAACCTGCACCTATCAGTGCTGGACACAGTAAAACCTGCACCTATCAGTGCTGGACACAGTAAAACCTGCACCTATCAGTGCTGGACACAGTAAAACCTGCACCTATCATTGCTGGACACAGTAAAACCTGCACCTATCAGTGCTGGACACAGTAAAACCTGCACCTATCAGTGCTGGACACAGTAAATCCTGCACCTATCAGTGCTGGACACAGTAAAACCTGCACCTATCAGTAATATATATATTATATTATCACAGTAATAGGATATAATATAATTTCTAGAATAAATCACAGAAATGCTGGACACATATTTTATCGGCGTCTATCAGTGCTGGACACATTATTAAAATATAGTATAAATTCTAAAATAAATCACAAAAATAGGTGACACATCATAAGCAAACAGACTGTTTTACTTTTTAAACATAACGTGTGGGAAATGTGATATAAACGCTTGTGTGTCGCCAAAGCAATTATATTGTGCAAATAAATTACTTCACTTTTTTGTACATAATACGCACAAAGGTGTATTACAAAATGCCGGTATAAGTTGGTATATGTGCTCACATCAAAGATGTACATAACGGAGTCATACTAGTCCATACGCGCCATAATAAACCTTGGTAGATAGGTAAGTCCTCTTTGGTTTCCTAAGGATTTACTGCCACCTGGTGGCTAAAATCGTCAGTGTGTCAGCAGATAGATATGTGCTCCTCACTGCAAATGGTCCCGTCTCTTGTCGCAGAGGTCTTATTTTCCTCGAAAACATAAGCAGGACAGTGGCCAAAAAATAGTGCATATTGTATAACAACGCGTCTGGTAAAGAATGAAGCGTAGATACACTTACGTGGTTGGGAGTTTTGTGATTAGTGTATTTTTTTTAAAAATATTTACTATCAGGGTTATTCAGAGAGAGGTGAAAAGCAGGAGATTGAATGGAGAATGGAAAATTCTAGGTCAAAATAGCCGATTTGGAAAGTGAATTTTTCTGGTTTGGCTATTTTGACCTAGAATTTTCCATTCTCCATTCAATCTCCTGCTTTTCACCTCTCTCTGAATAACCCTGTTAGTTAATTCAGGCAGACATAAGAACACAGAGACATATGAACACGCAGACATATGAACACGCAGACATATGAACACGCAGACATATGAACACGCGGACATATGAACACGCGGACATATGAACACGCGGACATATGAACACGCGGACATATGAACACGCAGACATATGAACACGCAGACATATGAACACGCAGACATATTAACACACGGACATATGAACACACGGACATATGAACACGCGGACATATGAACACGCGGACATATGAACACGCGGACATATGAACACGCAGACATATGAACACGCAGACATATGAACACGCAGACATATGAACACGCAGACATATGAACACGCGGACATATGAACACACAGACATATGAACACGCGGACATATGAACACGCGGACATTTGAACACGTGGACATATGAACACGCAGACATATGAACACGCAGACATATGAACACACGGACATATGAACACGCGGACATATGAACACGCGGACATATGAACACGCAGACATATGAACACGCAGACATATGAACACACAGACATATTAACACACAGACATATGAACACACGGACATATGAACACACGGACATATGAACACGCGGACATATGAACACGCGGACATATGAACACGCAGACATATGAACACGCAGACATATGAACACGCGGACATATGAACACGCAGACATATGAACACGCAGACATATGAACACACAGACATATGAACACGCGGACATATGAACACGCAGACATATGAACATGCAGACATATGAACATACAGACATATGAACATGCAGACATATTAACACACAGACATATGAACACGCGGACATATGAACACACAGACATATTAACATGCAGACATATGAACATACAGACATATGAACATGCAGACATATTAACACACAGACATATGAACACACAGACATATGAACACACGGACATATGAACACGCGGACATATGAACACACAGACATATGAACACGCGGACATATGAACACGCAGACATATGAACATGCAGACATATGAACATACAGACATATGAACATGCAGACATATTAACACACGGACATATGAACACACAGACATATGAACACACAGACATATGAACACGCGGACATATGAACACACAGACATATGAACACACGGACATATGAACACGCGGACATATGAACACACAGACATATGAACACGCGGACATATGAACACGCAGACATATGAACATGCAGACATATGAACATGCAGACATATTAACACACGGACATATGAACACACAGACATATGAACACACGGACATATGAACACGCGGACATATGAACACACAGACATATGAACACACAGACATATGAACACGCGGACATATGAACACACAGACATATGAACACACAGACATATGAACACGCGGACATATGAACACACAGACATATGAACACGCAGACATATGAACATGCAGACATATGAACACACAGACATATGAACACAGAGACATATGAACACGCAGACATATGAACACACGGACATATGAACACACAGACATATGAACACGCAGACATATGAACACACAGACATATGAACACAGAGACATATGAACACGCAGACATATGAACACGCAGACATATGAACACGCATACAATGCTGAAAATCCACATGTCTCCCTTCTGGGAAATAAGATTTTGTTGCAGTTTTAAAATATTCCCAATGTTTTTCTATTTGATGTTTGATCCACTGGCGTCACAACGTGGAGGCGGGGGGTGCGGCCCGCACCAGGTGACACCCGCCTTTAGGGTGACACCGTCACCCTAAGGGCGGGTGTCTCACCCTGCGAGCGTCCGAAGCTATGGAGCTTCGGCGCTCGCCTGGGGGAAACACGTCACCAGCTGAGTTCTTGCGAGATCGTGGCTGGTCACCTTTCTCCCCCAGGCGAGCGCCCAAGCTCCATGCTGTCGGATGCTCAGAGGGAGCAGAACACGCAGCGGCAGGAGGTGAGCTGGGGGCAGTATCAATGAGAGGAGCTGGGGGGCATTATCCTTGAGAGGAGCTAGGGGCAGTATCCATGAGAGGATCTGGGGCATATCCATCAGAGGAGCTGGGGAATATTAATGAGCGGAGCTGGGGCAGTATCCAAAAGAGGAGCTGGGGCATATCCTTGAGAGGAGCTGGGGCATTATCCATGAGAGCAGCTGGGGGCAGTATCCATGAGAGGAGCTGGGGCAAAATTCATGAGAGGAGCTGGGGCAATATATCCATGAGAGGAGCTGGGGCATTATCCATGAGACGAGCTGGGGGCATATCCATGATAGGAGCTGGGGCAATATCCATGAGAGGAGCTGGGGCAATATCCATGAGAGCTCCTGGGGCAATATCCATGAGAGCTGATGGGGCATATCCATGAGAGCTGGGGCATATCCATGTGAGCTGGGGGCAGTATCCATGTGAGCTGGGGGCAGTATCCATGTGTGCTGGGGGCAGTATCCATGTGTGCTGGGGCATATCCATGAGTGCTGGGGCAATATCCATGTGTGAGCTGGTCTGGGGCAATATATCCATATGTGAGCTGATGCGCAATATATCCATATGTGAGCTGGGGCGCAATATATCCATATGTGAGCTGGGGCAATATATATCCATGGGTGAGCTGCTGGGGGCAATATATATCCATGGGTGAGCTGCTGGGGGCAATATATAATTGTGAGCTTGGGCAATATATCCATATGTGAGCTGGGGCAATATATATCCATGGGTGAGATGCTGGGGGCAATATATCCAGAGCTGCTGGGGGCAATATATATCCATGTGTGCTTTCACTGCCTTCGAACAGGCACCATACTTGTTGGCAGTTGGCAAAGATTTGTGTGAGCATATGAGAGAGCTCCACAGAAATAAACCTCACAGTAATGTGCGCTGTGTGTATGAGCATTCAGTGTTATATGGGAGTACAGATTTAGGAGTAAGAGTAGTTAAAAAAAATCTGTAAAACTCGGGGGGGGGGGGCGACACCATAAGTTACCGCACCGGGTGACACCAAACCTAGTGACGCCACTGGTTTGATCTTTGCTCTTTTTTTCTTTAAATGGTAAAATGGATAAAATGTGATACAATTTTAGCTTCAAATCATAAAAATATTTTTCAAATAACAATTGTCACAGAAACCTAAAGATCTAAAGGGTCTATTCACTAAGCAATGAACATTCCACAAAACGAACTCAACGTCGAATTAAACTGACAATTCTCCAAATACAGGCAAATTGATGGCGAAATATGGTTCAGTTTGCCTCAGTCTGCCGCAGTTCGGTGACCTTTGGTGATCTTCTATTGTCTATGGCTGCAGTGAAATTGTCCCATAGAGAAGTAATGGTTCATCCAGTTACAGAATGCCAAACTGCACCAAAGTGCCGACAAAATGCCCAGTGTTTCGGTGATTCAGTTTGACGGGTTTAAACAGTCGAATCCCAGAGGATTCAATGGAAAAACGTAATATCTTTTTTTTTTTTTCTAAATGTTATTTTTGTTCCATTTCAGCAAAAAGCCTTTTTATTTTTTGAGCACCTTTCTGTATTTCTTAGACAAAATTTTTGTTTCCCAATTTTTTTAAAAGGTGTTTTTTTTATTCTGTAACAAATCTCTTTATTTTTAAAATGAACTTTTTATGATTTACACACATTTTAATACATTTTTATTGGCTTAAATTCCTATTAGGAGAATAAGAGAATTCCATTTTTATTTATTTTTGGAGTTCGGTGGTTTTCACCAAGACCATTTCGGCGCAATTTCATGCTTTTCGGTTCCTTTCGGCGACATTCTCCAACTTTTTTAATGAGACTTGGCAACTCCCTATTCGGCGCACAACGGTGACCCTACGAAGGGTAGTGAATTCGCCGAACTGCGCCAAAGTGAAAAGCCCGGAATTTTGGTGCTTATTGAATAGACCCTTTAGTGTTTTACTGTGCAGACGCAGTTGTGCTAAATGTGGAATTATGCAATGTACGAGTATATATACGATAAAGTGGTGAGTTATGAATCCTTGGCTGCTGTTTAGGATACATGCGCTCAAAACCACTCATACATTTCACGTTTTTGTTTATAATAGAGATTTTTCTTCCATATGAGTAATCGTTCGAGTTACAGTTACTTTCTGGAAGAGGAGGGTCTAGAAAGCTATTCTCTGATTGGTAAATTGTTTATGGCCACAATAGTCAAACCAATCAGAGAAGAGGATTATGGTTACAGTTAGAAATTAGGATCAGATTGCTATTTGTGCTCGTTTTAGAGTTAGAGTTACATACGGCTTTATTTTTGCTTCATTTAAGGCAACAGATTCTGCTCCTTCTTTTGACACTTACTGCTCTAACACAGCGGCGTAGCGTGGGTTGTCAGCGCCCGGGGCAAGGCAAGAATTATGCGCACCCCCAACCTGTGGACACGGTAACACGCCCTGATTCCCTTCCACCAGTAGAGTATTGACCCCCATTACCCCACAAGTACATGTATTGTATATTAACAAAATACTGATATAATAAAAATTGAAACACACATACTCCCCCCATGCTACACCACTGCTACCAGTCACCTTGTCCCAGTATACCCTAGCATAGTTCCACTCTCATACTATACCCACTCTCTCCCATTACCCCCAGTCACTCTCTATCCAAGTACCCTAGTTACTCTCCCAGTACCCCCAGTCACCCTCTCACTCAGTACCCCAATATTTCCCAGTAACCCCAGTCTCTCTCTCTCTCCAAGTACTCCAGTCACTCATTCTCTCCCAGTACCCCCAGTCACTCCCTCCCAGTACCTCCCAGTCACTCCCTCCCAGTACCTCACTCTCTCCCAGTACCCCCAGTCCCTCTTTCTCACTCTCTCTCTCTCCAAGTACTCCCACTTTCTCCCAGTATTCCCCAGTCACTCTCTCCCAGTATCCCCAGTCATTCTCTCCCCGAACCTCCAGTCATCCTCTCCCTGTACCCCCCAGTACCCTCTCACTGTGTGGTGGTCAAGCTGCTCTGGTGTCATACAGTGTTGCCTACCTGCGTGGAGTTGCTGGTGGCCCAGGGGCGGGGAACTATCCAGGGGGCTTAGTGGAGATTTTTAATGTGCTGCAGGGCAGGCATCTCTCTCCCTCCTTGCAGCCCAGCGGCTGCAGGGCTGCCAGCAGCAGATTAGGGGCTGGAACAGGGCTTCAAGGGGGGCTGACAAGTGTGGTAAAGGGTGTTCCGTCGAATAATGCTGCGCTGCTTCACGTGACTCTTGTCACCGTTAAGGAGGAGTCAGGACAGTACCAGAATTTTCTTCCCTGGTCCTCCCTTCTGGATTCTGAGTGCTAAGTCACTGCCGGCGCCGTAAAACTGGCGACTGCCCATGCAATGGCGTCTCATGGACACCACTGTCTGTGAACAGACACCTTGCTGATCCCTGCTGGTAAATATTAGTGGTTTAAATGTCTTTTGAAGTTTTGGGCCCCCTAAGAAAATTGTGCCCGGGCGACCGCCCCCGAGGCACCCCCCCACGCTACGCCACTGCTCTAACATCAAAAGAAGAGGCAGAGTCTGCTGCTTAAAAATGAAGCAAAAATCAAGCAGAATGTCAGGGTTTAGGGTGTAATCATGGCATATGTTTAAAAAAGTTGCAAGAATAAGACGTTTTTTTCTTTTCTTTAGGTCATATAAAATTAGTAAATAAACCCTAAACTTATCCCTAACCCTAAAAATCAATAATTTAAGAAAAAAAGGCTCCAACTTGGGAGCGACTGAAAAACGTTTGTGTGTAGATGAATATTCCTGAAAATTGATTCCACCTGAAAAAGCATCTGACAGTGACTAGAGTCGTTTTCTGCTGTGTCCAAATTGCAGCTTTTTCTTCCCCGGCGTCTTTTTTTAGGGTGACTGTGTTACCCACATCATTTCAAGTGTAAACAGACAGATAAAAGGGTTTTTTTCACCCCTTGCCGAGCCGTGCAAACCTAAAGGTGGAGGGTGGACATTTATTTGGCCACCTGCAAAGTATTCCAAATATTAATTCCACTCACATCTGCCTAGGCTGGATTTACTAAAGGGTCACATTTTACAAAATATGATTATTTTCCGTACATTCTGATTCATTGTGAGAAAATTACAGAATTCAGAACTGATTAAGGAAGCCCAATGTTGCCCAAAGTAGAGATGAAATATCGCCACGGTTTGTTTAACATATTGCATGTATTGCCAAAAGCTTTTGGGGCACATTCGGAGGATTTTTTAGGCGTTTATGTTCCCCGTTCTAAGGAAAGTGGGGGGTTCCCAGTATCACCATTTTGGACACCGGGTATAGGAGCTTCTATACCTATAATGGTCAATATATCATGGTTACATCGGGTGGCCTTAATCTGTTGGGAATTCTGCTGTTTTCTCTCACCAATGTATCCAGAATATAATGCAAGAATCAAATATGTGAAACACGACCAATTAGTGACTCGCGACCATAATGTAAGTGAAATTTAACTAAACCACGGCCTTGTGGGAAATCTACTGTGGTATTGAAAATAAAAGCTGAATCATATGTTGGTGCTGTCATTTAAAGTCCATTTTTTTCCCTTTATTTATTCAGACAGTGAAAACTGCATGAGGTGTCCAGACAGTGAATGGCCCAATGAGAAGAAGGATCGGTGCGTTCCAAGACTGGAAGACTTTCTCTCCTACAACAATGACATAATCTGCATTATTTTCTCATTTGTCTCAGTTTTGCTCTTTCTCAAAACGTTTGGGATCATTATAATATTCAAGTTGTTCCAAGACACGGCAATCGTCAGAGCCAACAACACGACCCTGAGCTTCCTCCTGCTGGTGTCCATCATGCTGAGCTTCCTCTGTGTGTTCCTGTTCCTCGGTCGTCCTGTGGATATAACCTGTAAGCTGCGTCAGACCTCATTTGCCATCATCTTCTCCATAGCCATCTCTTCTGTACTGGGCAAGACGTTCATGATTTACTTTGCTTTCAAAGCCACCAAACCCGGCAGCACATGGAGAAAATGGGTCAGCGTCAAAATGTCAAACACTGTAGTCTTCATTTTTTCATCAGTTCAAATCCTGATTAATATCACATGGTTGGCAGCTTCTCCTCCCTTTCAGGAGCTGGACACACGTTCTTATCCAGGAAAGATCATTGTTCAGTGTAATGAAGGTTCAGTAATGGCCTTTTACTCCGTCCTGGGGTATATGGGGCTTCTGGCCACTGTGAGTTTCATTATAGCTTTTTTAGCCAGGACATTACCGGACAGTTTTAATGAGGCCAAGTACATCACCTTCAGCATGCTGGTGTTCTGCAGTGTCTGGATCGCCATGATCCCGGCCTATCTGAGCACCAAAGGCAAGGACATGGTGGCCGTGGAGATATTTGCCATATTGACCTCAAGTGCTGGACTTTTAGCCTGTATATTCTTCCCAAAATGTTACATCATCATACTTAGACCAGAAATGAACACAAAGACAAATTTACTGGGAAACAAAACTAAAACAATTTCCCTTTAAAGTAACACAATCTTTTACTTTCTGTTTTATTCTGTTATGTTTTTATCTAATCAATGTTTTGAATAATTGATTTATGTAGAGATGCTGGAAATATGTCAGGATTCTGTTTTAAACACAATCATTCTAAAAAGAGATTATTTTATTATTATGGGAATAAAAATCTTCTAATGTTATTCCTAATTACTGCAATAATATGAACTTCCACTGGAAACCACCCGGTGTAACCGACGTGCCGAGCAAATACTAATCTGGTATTTCACTTTTAAATATGGAACATTTTGTTTCACAATCACCACAATCCAAGAATTTAACATATTTTAAAATTGAGGAAAATATTGAGGTTAGCTTTATTAGTCAATGGACATATTGTCTACTCCAGCCACCAGTCATAGGGTGGCAGCAATTAATACAAGTAAACAATGGTGCTCTACCCAACACCCATAGGGAAGGTGGACAGACATGCGTCCATCCCCAGCCCTCACCCATGAGCATCAATATATGGCCTTGATGGCCTCACATGAGCTCCTTTGTCTCCTCAGAACATGGTCTCCCTCTAACTCTCGTGTTGCCAATCACTCCCACTCCCACAAATCCCATTCCCACCTTCTCTTTCTCACTCTCCTGCTGTTACTCTATTCAGGTGACATATCCCCTAAACCTGGCCCCACAACACATCCAATACTTCCCTCTCATCCTATCTCCATCGCACATAAATCACCTCCCTGCAACCCCAGCAAACTGAGTCCCCTAAACCCTCAGCGCCTGTCCTCTTTCTCCTGCGCCCTCTGGAACGCTCGCACTGTGTGCAACAAACTCACAGCAATCCATGACCTCTTCCTTTCAAATTCCTTCAACCTCCTAGCTTTAACTGAAACCTGGCTAACTCCCTCTGACACGGTCTCCGTTGCTGCTCTCTCACATGGTGGTCTACACTTCAGCCATACCCCAGACCGGGTGAGAGAAATAGTGGCGGGTCGGAATCATGCTCTCTCCCACCTGCACCTACCAGCATCTCCCTCCACCCCCATCCCTCTCCTTCTCCTCCTCCGAAACACACTGCATCCGCCTGTTCTCTCCTCTGGCTCTCAGGGTAGCAGTCATCTACCGCCCGCCGGGACCAACCTCCCAGTTTTATTTGACCACTTTGCTACCTGGCTTTCTCACTACCTGTCTTCTAATCTTCCATGCCTAATTCTCGGGGACTTCAACATTCCCATTGATGATCCTTCTGCCCCTGCTGCCTCCAAACTTCTTTCACTCACGTCCTCCCTTGGACTCACGCAATCCCCTCTCCTCCCTACCCACCGCGATGTGCACTCTATTGACCTTGTCTTTTCCAACCTCTGCTCCATTTCCGAATTCACCTGTCACCCGTTCCCCATCTCTGACCACCACCTTCTCTCTTTCAACCTATCTGGACTTCCTAAACACCCTGTTTCCCCACCCCGCACACCTGCTCCCCCTAACCACAACCTGCTCCCCCATCCGCACACCCTGCTCCCCCACCCCACACACCCTGCTCCCCCACCCCGCACACACACTCGCAGAAATCTACATGCCGTGGATCCCCATCAATTCTCCAATCTACTTCACCACCTCCCTCATACCTCATCCTTCACCTGCCCCGATGCTGCCACTAATCACTATAACACTATGCTTATCTCTGCTTTAGACACGATTGCTCCTCTTTGTCTCGGTAAGGCCCCACACCGCCAGCTTCAGCCCCGGCACACCCTCCAGACACGCTACCTGCAAAGATGCTCCTGCACTGCAGAGCGTGCCTGGAGGAAATCCTGCTCTGAAGCTGATTTCATTCATTTCAAGTTTATTCTCCGGTCATACACCTCTGCCCTCCACTTGGCCAAACAATCCATCTCATCTCTTATACCTAAACGGCTCTGGTCCACCTTCAAAACCCTCCTCTACCCACCCGCACCTCCCCCCTCATCTGCCTTCAGCGCTCAAGACCGGGCAGATTTCTTCCTCAATAAAACTCTAACTATCAGATGCAGCATCCCAACACAAGATAGTTATCTGCCACCTCCACTCCCAGAGGTCCCCTCTGCCACCCTCTGCCGCTTCCTCCCAGCCACTGAGGAGGAAGTCAATTCCTTATTGTCCTCCTCACATCTCACCACGTGCCCGCTCGACCCCATTCCCTCACATCTAATTTCTCCCCTTTCCTCCTCCCTCACCCCTGCCCTCACACACATCTTCAACCTATCTCTCTCCACTGGCTCCTTCCCATCCGCCTTCAAACACGCGCTAGTTACCCCTTTACTAAAGAAACCATCCCTCGATCCCAACTCTCCATCCAACTACCGTCCTGTATCCCTGCTTCCCTTTACCTCTAAGCTCTTAGAAAAACTAGTTTTCAACCGCCTCTCCCTCTTCCTGTCCTCCAATTCCCTACTTGACCCCCTGCAATCTGGCTTCCGTCCCCTACACTCAACTGAAACTGCCCTCACCAAAGTCACCAACAACCTCCTAACTGCTAAAAAACACGGCAACTATTCTATTCTCATCCTGCTTGACCTCTTTGCTGCTTTTGACACTGTTGACCACCCCCTCCTTCTACAGACCCTCAACTCTCTGGAACTCGGTGACACTGCACTTGCTTGGGTGGACTCCTATTTATCCAACAGGTCCTTCTCTGTGTCCTTTGCTGGTAACTCCTCCTCTTCATTGTCTCTATCTGTTGGTGTACCTCAAGGCTCTGTCCTTGTTCCTCTGCTCTTTTCCATCTACACCTCCTCCCTGGGCAAAATCATTAACAGCTCTGGCTTTAATTACCACCTCTATGCTGATGACACTCAGATCTACCACTCTAACCCAGGTCTCTCTCCACCTGTCCTTTCCAAAATCCGCAAATGTTTATCTGGCATCTCCTCCTGGATGGCCTCCCACCACCTAAAGATCAACATGTCTAAGACTGAGCTCCTACTTATTCCTCCCTCTAATGCCTCCTCACCTCCTGACTTCTCTATCACGGTGGAGGGTATCACCATCTCCCCATCAAACCAAGTTCGCTGTCTTGGAGTTACACTTGACTCTGCTCTTTCCTTCATCCCCCACATCAAGTCTCTTTCCTCCTCCTGCAGATACCAACTGCGTAATATTTCCAGAATTCGGCCATTTCTTACCGCTGTCACCACAAAACAACTCATCCACGCCCTGGTAATCTCCCGACTTGACGATTGCAATAATCTCTTATCTGGCCTCCCTCTGTCCCGCCTCTCCCCCCTACAATCCATCCTGAACGCCTCCGCCAGACTAATTCACCTCACCCGCCGCTCTGTCTCTGCCGCTCCCCTCTGCGAGTCCCTTCACTGGCTCCCCATCCACTGCAGAATTAAGTTAAAATCCTTACCCTGACCTAGTACAAAACCCTCACTAACTCAGCTCCCCACTACCTGTCCTCACTAATCACCAAATACACCCCAGCCGCTCCCTAAGATCAAACAGTGACCTACGCCTAGCTTCCCCCCGCATCACCTCTTCCCATGATAGACTGCAGGATTTCTCATGCGCAGCCCCCACTCTCTGGAACGCTCTCCCTCGTACTGTCAGACTTTCCCCTAATTTTTCTTCCTTCAAACGCTCCCTTAAAACGTTCCTATTTAGGGAAGCCTA